>PVHY01016863.1:0-32780 GCA_004024945.1 Uropsilus gracilis
GGGGGGGGGGGGGGAAGCGAATATAAGGAGAGCTGGGAAAAAGAGAGAGAATAGCCATTTTGGGGATTAACCGATTTTGGGGTTAGCACTCTGGGGAGGACAATATAAGTCCAGGCCTCATGACCAAGGCAGGCAACCCAGCCATAGGCCCAAGCCTGTGGACTCAAGGCTTTAGCATGGGTAAGTCAACAAGTAAGCCTAAGGATTTTTGGAGAGGCCATGAGGAAACCTTGATGAATCAGCTATTGGTTCCTGTTCTTCAGAGTTTCTACCACATGAAGTGAAAAGGACACAGCATGGAGGAAGTAGTAGAAATCTTCGTCTACCTGCTTGGATGGAATATGCCAAGGAGAAGGAAGAATGTTTGGAGCACACTCTGATGAACTCTGATCGACTGGATTTTGGTGAGATGATCAGGACTATTTTGAAACGATTGAGTTTTTCTTATAAGTTTCTTTTGTTTAGTAATTAGGAAATCACTTTGTTAAAAATAATTAGTTCTTTTTACTTTAAGAATTTGTTCTGGCTTTGAAAATAAATGATAAGAGTGCTATGGATGACAAGTACCCACAATTTTGAATGTCTTTAGGCTGTAGGAGCTGTAAAAGTTACATTTGAGGACAAGAGGCTGTAAGTTCAAAATGCAGTTTTAACCTTTTCTTTTTCTTCCTGCAGTTGGGCTGGAGAGAGTTGAGAGAAGCTGCTGACAAGCAGCAGGGAATTCTGCATTTAAAAAAGGGAAGGAGTCAGTGAAAATGCAAGGTGTTGAGCTTTGAGTCTGCTTCTTGGGGAGAAGCTAGAAAAAGAGGACTTTTGAGTTATAGATTATAGTTTAAAAAGTCTTTCTCTCTTTCTCTACCCAATTTCAAGGAGAAGGAGGAAAAGAGATTAATTAATCAGTTTTTAAAAAGAGTCAATCACTACAGTGAAGAACAGAAACTAGACTTTCGGTAATGTAGTATGTACAAGACTATATATCAGAAATCCATATAATCTTATAAAGCAATGTTACTAAAAATAAATTAATATATTTTTTTAATTTTAAGAAAAAAATTTTAAACTGTTCTATCATACTCTATCATGGTAGATAGAATTAATGACTCTGATCACTTAATTTTAATTGTATAATATTAACATGAAGCTTATTCATATATTCATGGAATTTTATTCTCAAAAAGAGAAATGAGCATTAATATTTGTCTCTCTTATCACATAAATAAAAATTTACAGGAATGATGCAGTCTGTATGCCAAACTCATACTTCTTTTTACATTATTTTTTTCTATCCATGTTTGCTTATCTGTGGTTTAAAATATATTGCTAAATCCCTTCTGGTTAACCACTGCTATATTCCTGGTATGTCAACGAGCATCTATTCAGGACCTCACTGCAAAAATCAGCTGCCAGAAGATTTCAACCCCAACAGTGTTTCTCAAGGAGTGACTCCAAGGCTGGTATCCTGGGCATCCCCTGAAAGCTTAGTACAAATGTAAATCTTCAGCTGCTGACCCTGCCCTTGTATATACACCTGTTGTTTTAGTTTTCTATCTCTGAAGGAAAAAAATCCACAAATTCAGGAGCCTAAAACAAAATTCGCATATTATCTCACCATTTCCGTGGATCAGGAATCTAGAATGGGTTTTAGGGTCCTTCACTCAGAGTCTCATCAGGTCAAAATCAAGGTGCTGTCCTAGGCTACAATCTTATCTGAAGCTTGAAGTCTTCTCCTAAATTCACAGTTTTGGGGGAAATTCAGTTCCTTGTAGTTGTGGTATTGCAGTTGCTTTCTTGTTGGCTGTCAGTCAGGAGCCATTCCACATCCTAAAGTTTGCCCACTGTGCCCTGCCACATAACCTTCTCTATTTTGATTCGTGGAGACTAGCAACAGTTCTTTCTTCTTTGAATCTCTCCAATAGATAATGCCATCTATAATATAATGTAATGAGATTATCTTTGTCATATTATATAAACTAAAAAAGGGAATGACATCCTATCACATTCACAGGCTTTACCCACATTCCAGGGAGTCATCTCAAAATTCTATCCACCATATCTATTGAAACTGAGTATACAATCTGAGATCCTGAATGATTTTCTCATCAACATAGATTGAGAAATTTAAGGGGATAGAATCATTTTTAAGGTTGCATTGATAAACTCAGTCTTTCAGAAGCTTGCTCTTAAAAAAATATTCAATTACCCTGAAATTCATGAGTACATCCTGCTTTATGTGGGAAATCAGACTTTCCACTCTGACAACTGAAAGACCAGATCAATCAAATGGTTAATTATAAAGATAATTTTCCAAGTTCCCATAGGCATAGAAGTTATAGATGACTACATATTTATACAACCACTGTTAAAAACTCAACAACAGCATTTATTTCAATGTACTCCTTTGACTATATGTTCAACAGATATACTGAGGGAATGCATAAAACATCTCTATTAGCTCAAATTTTCTGACTCCTTAAAAACTTCCAAAGACTGAAGGGAAACTGCATCTGTAGTATATCCCCTGTCATTACAAATACTTTCATTAAAATACAAACAGCTGGCAATGTGTATTGAGTATTAAACATGTGAACATACACTCCTATGCATGCATAAACACAAACACACACACAGTAGCTTGACTTTTTTTAACAGCACTTTACAGCTATTAAAAGATATGAACTATATATATGAACTAGCAAGGCATTGTTTTAAATCATAATGACCCCTTCAGTATTTCAGATGTTTCTTAAATACTGTTTAATTCTCACTGCACATTGTTGCTTGGTGCGTTCTACTCAGAATACCAGAATCATCTTTTATGTTTGGACTCAGAATGAGCAAAAGAAAGACAGATATTCCTGAGCATCCTTAGGAGCCCAACTTCCAGTCCCAAATCTCTTACCAGATAGAGATACTGTGAGTCCCACATGTTTACTGAAATCCACCTGGAGAGAGTTCCCCAAAGAATCAAGCCTTTGTCATAATTTACTGACACAAAAGGAAGTCACCTGCAAAAGGAGAACAAAAGATATTCCTTTCAAGTTGTCTAACCAGGGAACACAAAAATCTGGATCACAGCACCTCTCTGGGCTAACAGTAGGACATGCCTATTCACCAACCTTGGTTGTTTAGCCACACACACTTAGAGAAGGATAACATACACTTGATACTTTTTCTGCTCTACCACCCAGTATGATGTTATCTCTTTATAATCACCAAGTAGTAAGTTGAATCAACAAAAATCATTGTGCAAAAATAAGAAAAGACTGTGTTAAAAATAACCTGAGACAGCATGGTCACCATGAAAGAAGTGGCTCAGTCTATTGTCAAGGCTCTTAGAAAAAGATTTCTGTAAAAACTCAGGGTCCCCTAGTGCTGACAAGTACTGTTTGTCCTTGAAAATTCACCCTGAGGGGGAAGACCTATGCGCTCTTTTCTGGAGGATCTAGAAAACCCCAGGTACTTTTGAGAAAATGGAAGCCTCTATTGTGAGATAGATAACACCAAATTAGATAACACCAAACCAAGTTAGTTGGGGTAATATACCAAGTGGTAAGCTACAGAGCCACAAGTTAGAAAGTAAGTACTTAAATTCTCTAGATTAATGATCCAGATTTTTTTAAGAGATGGAATTTAATGTAGCAAACAAAAAAAATGTAGCATATGGAAACTTGAGACTTCAAGGAAATACAACATTGCAAGAATAAAGTAACTCTCTAAAATCCAATATCAAAAACATACAAAATTATATCTCCCAATCAGATAGAGTTTAAAATTTTCATAATAAACTTAAAAGGTTAAAGAAAACTCAAAAAGGCAGGAAGACATGATACAAACAAACTGAGAAAAACATACCAAAGAGATAAAACTCAGAATAAAGCAGCCCAGAGTCAAATAGACCCACACTTATATAGACTGTCAATATATGATACAGGATCTAATAGTGTACAATGGAGAAAAGAAAGTCCCTTTAATAATGGTGTTGGGGAACCTGGACAGCCATATGCAAAAGAATTAAACTAGACAATCATATACAAAAATTAACTCAAAATGGAATAAAGAATTGAATGTAAGGTGTGAAACCACAAAATACATAGAAGAAACTACAGATAAAATACTCTGAAACATTTGTTTCATTGATGTCTTTGGAGAGTTGGCCACAAAAGCATGGGAAACAAAAGTCAAATTAAACAAATGAGTCTATGACAAAATAAAAAGTTCCTGCACACACAAAAAGGAAATTATCATTAAAACACTATTGAATTGGAGAAAATATTTGCATACAATCATCCAACCAAGGGCTAATATCCAAGATCTACAAGAAACTCAGACAATTCAACGAAAAGAAAGAACTCATTCAAAAAAAATAAATGGGCAAGAAAGCTAAATAAACTCTTCCTATTAAAATTTTTTAAAAATTCCACAAAAATTGAACAAGGAAATAGAACAAAAAAACCACAGACAAAATGGCGGCAACAAATCCTCATATATCAATAACTACCTTAAATATGAAATGACCGAACCATCTAATCAAAAGGTACACTGTAGCCAAATGGGTTATTATAGTAAAATCTAATTATATGTCTCCCTAACCATATGCTCTTGATAACATACTCCAAGTCAGTGGAAAAAATTTAAAGGCAGGCACCACTATGCTTATATCAGATAAAATAGACTTTAAGCCAAAAAACTATAGCATGAGATAAAAATGGACACTGTGATATTAAGGAATCAACAGGAAGATATAGCAATTATATAGATGTACCCAACATACCAACACTATAGTATATAAAGCCTGAGTATATATAGTATATATATCTTCCTGCCTATATAGTATATATAGGCCTGAGTCAAGCAATAAGAAGTCAAGCAATAAGAATGATCTCACCTTAGACCTTAAGTGAATAGAAAAATAACAAAGTTAAAAGTTACTTGAATGAAAAAATAAAACATAAGAGTGGAAATAAATGAAAGGGAAATCAAAAATAAAAGTTAAAATTCAGTGAAATGTAATCTGGTTCTTTGAAAAATATTAACAAAAATAGACAAATCTCTCACTAGGCTCATGAAGAAATAAAGAAAAGAAAATTCAAATAAGTCAAGTTAGAAACAAAAGAAATTACAACAGACATTCCAGAAATGCAGAGAATCTTAAGAGGCTGCTCTATGAATATCTTTAAGACCCATATGTTGGAAAATCTTAAAAACGGCAAGTTTTTAGAAGTATAACCTTCTGAAACTGAATCCAAAAGGAACAGAAAATTTGACCAGAACAATTACACACAAGAAACTTCAAGAGAAATCGGTTTCCAAAAAAAAAAAAAAAAAAAAAAAAAAAAAAAAAAAAAAAAAAAAAAAAAAAAAAAAAAAAATTAAAAAGCACACAGGGAAAGGTTTCACTAGTGACTTCTATCAAACATGAAAAGATACATTAATAGCCTCTAAAACTCTGCAAGACCATGGTTCACGGGTGATAAGGTGGTCAAAGAATCCCAGGGTAGATAACAATGTAAAATAAAATAAATAATATAATAAATAAATAAAATGTTTAAAAAAATGAAACTACTTGTATTTTATCAAAGCAAAGGAATCACAAGCTTTGGGGCAGGAGTAGATTTTCTGAAAGAGTAAAAGGAGCCTATCCTTCTAGCCAGTCTTCCATGCTAGCAGACTCTTCCCCAAATCCTACAAACTTGACAGCAACACAGTCTCTTTTCCACATGACAACAGAATTTATAAATGTCAAGACTGCGTTTCTAATCCTTGGCTAACTGGAGAGCAAGAGGCTCCTGGGAGGCCCAATGGCAGTAAAGATGGGAAACAAAGAGTACAGGAGGACCCAACCTTGTGGCTTTGGTCTCAAACTTTGCCATTTACCTGCATGGCTTTGTCAAGACAACTAACTCTTCCTAATCAGAGTAATGAAATAGAAAATCCCTCAGTCAAAGAAATCTTGAAATAGAAAGTCCCTCAAAGAAATCGTGAAAAAGAAAAAAAAAAACTCGACAAGAACATGAAGGAAGTGGGAATGTTTTCAAACACTTTCTATGAAGACACCATTACCCTGATTCCAAAACCAGATAAGAACATCACCAAAAAAGAATACTCCATAGGCAATTATCTTTGGTTAGCTTTGTAATGAAAATCCTCAACAAAATATTAGAAACTTAATTCAAGTGTATATTAGGAGAAATCACAACCATGATCTAGTGAGGTTTACTCCAGGGAAGCAAGGATAATTCAACTTAGATAAAATAATAAAAGTGATACAACACATATACAAAAGGAAAGACCAAAAATCATGTGATTATCTCCAAAATCATGACATTATACTTAGTGAAATGAAGCAGAAAAAGAAAAATATTGTATGGTATCACTCATATATATATATTACTTCAAGAAAACAAACAGATGAACTTCTAACTACACAAAAATCTGATTAACACCATGCAAAATTCATATAGGTACATGTTAGATATGTAGCGGTTACCAGAAGGAAGGATGGAAGAGGATGGATAAATCAAAATAAAGGCCCAAATGTATTAAAACTGAATTTTCAGTGCTGAACTTAATGTAGTATCGACAAATCATTTGCAATGATATACTTCTGAAGTTTATGTAATGTTATAATGCAATGTTACTTTAATTTTTAAAAAAACCAAAAATATTTTTTACCAAAAATTCCCTTAGTATACTGTTCCCCTAACAAAGTATCCTTTACCATTCTGCAGAGATTTGTGAAAAATCAAATAATCATCAACATGCTTAATCTTATTCTGCTTTTATAGTAGACTTGATTTCAGAAAAGAAAGACCTAGCTGATGACAGGAATTTCTGATACTTTTAAAAAATATGCCTCATTCCTCACCCCATCCTCAGAGTCACTTTTCACAACCCTCTCTCTCAATGTACCTGAAACTCTTTCCAAAGAAACACCTCTGTGTTTAATTCCCTCAGGAAAATTTGTCACTCTTGAACTTGGTAGACTATATATTTCAGGTTCCTAATGTTTACATCTTGTAGCAGACCTTTTTCTTTTACCACCTGCTTTTCCCTTTCTATCCCTTTGAAAGCCCAATATAAGAATTTTGTTTTTATTTTTAGATATGATCTCTATTTTGAGATTTTGTTTTCCTCATAACAACCCTAGATAAAAACACCTCTAGGAATATTGAAAACTCTAGAAAGGGGATTTGCCTTAAAATATTAAATCCCAACCAGGGGAATTCTGATTCAATGTGGGCATGAAGTGATGAAAGATGCTTTTGCACAGTCTGCTCCTGGGGGAAGATCATGTCATTTTCTTCTCTTTCTACCCTAGTCCAATCTACATTCCTGAGTACTGACAATGGAGAGAGTAGGTCTAAATGCTCTTCAAAAAGCAATTTCATGTTAGATTTGCTTTCCTTTTTCTTTAGAAAAACTGTCAACGTTTTTTTGCCACTTAAGACCTCAGTAATGTTACTGTGTTATCTATATATTTAGGGAGTGTCAACTCTCCAAAGAAGGGACCTAGACAATTTGACAGGGACAATCCTTAGTGTCAACTGGTAACAGAGCAACATTTGCCCTTCTTTCCTTTAACACTTCCATTAAATAGAGTATCACACACGGCCCAGTTCACAGGTGAGAGAACCAAGTAATTTATTTTAAAGTTCAGTCTTTTAGCGCCACCTGGCGTTAACTGATCTGACCATTTTTACAACAAAAAAAGATAAAAAATATAACTTTAAATTATTTTTAAACCCCTGACTACATAAAAGTCTGAGCAACAGTGCAAAATTTACATAGGTAGGTAGTGTTCAGATTTAAGGATAGTATAACATTTCCATTCATTAAGTGAATCACAGGGTATGGTACATGGCAAACACTAGAGTAACTTTACTTTTATTATCATGGTTATTACCAAAAAGAATTCAAAAAAGGGAATTTATGAGAACTTACAGTATCTCATTGTCATGTAACCATGACAGGCCAGGTTCCTTGTTGATTTGGACAAATGGAAGGAGAATCTTGGAGACTTTATTACATCACATGCCTTTTATTTTGACCCAGGGAACCATATACACAGGTAGGCAGGTAAAGAGAGACAGAGAGGCAGAAGATCTTCTCAGTCTACTATCTTTACATTGTTAGGTGCCCATAGGCACACAGTGGATACATTGTTGCAAATATAAGGTCCATGTATTGCTTGCTAATATTTCCAGGTTATGTACTATCTGTTGTGTGAAAAGTGAAAAACAGCCTGATTTTGCTTCATTTTTAATACACATTTGCAAATTCTCATACAAAATTTGCCCCAAGTACTCAAGGCCTGAAAGAAATTAATGAAGGACCTAAGCTATTGGATGAAAACCATTTGCATCTGAAAGTTCTGCAGTGATGTATTCTGGATGGCGTAGAAAACCTAAGAGGAAATTGTTTTCAAAATACAGATATAATCAAAATAACTAAATTTTTAATTTTACTGTCTAGTATTAAATTTTTAGTATTACTAAATTTTTAGTAATACTATTAGTGTTTAACATGCATCATCTCATTTAATCTTCACAACCACTTCATGAGACAGTTGCACATTGATGCTTCTGATTTTTTTGACACTGAATTATTTCATGCATGGTTGATGTTGGTGAATGGGTGAATGACGTTTATTAACACAGCATACTGGTTTATAACTAATTTCTCCAAGCACGTTAATGTCTTGAGATTCAACATAAATTTTCTCACCATGAAAGTTAACCCATTGGTGAAAATTTATCTTCCCTACCAAAATCATATGTTAGTGAAGACTGGAAACAATGCTAAGACATCAACTTGAAGAAGGAACACAAATTCAAGTATAGAAGACTGCAGAAAAATTGACTGTGATTTTAGGTGTCAATCCCTGTAAATAATCATGCTGATACTTTCAATAGAATTGCTACTGGGGTTGTTAGCACTCTGAATATAGCAATTTTTTGGTTATGTTAACTCCAGCCCTGATTTTTCCATAGCCCTGTTGTTTTCAGTACATGATTTTACAGAAAAGTCATTTTACTTTTTATTCTTCCCAGGAATGCACCAATAATAATGTTAACATCATGCAAAATTCACATATGTAGGAAATGTCCAGAATTTAAGAACAATGTAGGATTACTGAGTCAGTGAGTAGAATGATAAATCGATGTTCCCATTTTATAGAAAATTTTATAGAAAACATCAAGAATTAAGAAAAATTGAAGCACCAAGAATTAAGCAATTTTTCTAATCTCACAGAGCAATCAATCACATAATGAAGACATAGTGCAAATCCACTTTGCCTACATGTTTGCTTCCAGATACACTTTGTCTTTTTTTAATTAATCATTTGGTTGTTTACATATTTATGTATACATAATTTATGCGATATATTATATATGTTATATATATTACATCATTTCATTCCCCCAGGTACTCCACCTTATCACCTGTGAACCTTCATCTTGATCTTCTGCTTCTCCCTTCCCTGATTGCTCCCTCTCCCCTCCCCCACCCAAGCTGCTTGCCCCAGTTCTGTTGTTAGCTTATTTTGACTTTTTCTTGGCCTTTTGTTTGTTATTCCTATATCCCATCAATAGGTGAGAACATATGGTTTCTTTTTTGTTCTGATTTATCTCTGCTATTATAATTCCCTCTAGGTCCATCCATGTTATCACAACGCATCATATTTGCTGGTTTTGATTGCAGAATAATATTCCACTTTGTAAATATACATTTTTTTCAATCATTCAGCAGTTTGGGGGCATTTCAGTTGTTTCCATATCCTAGCTATTGTGAACAAAACTACTACATTTTTTGGTAGCCATTAAATATGATATCCTAAGTTAATATTAAAATATGCTAATATATTGCTATAATTAATCATGACATATCATTATATGTTATTATATGTATGTTATTATATGTATTAAATGTATGTTAATATACTATAATTATATACATCATAATACACTATACTATAATATATACACTATAATATATTATACAATATGTAATATATTATATACTACATATAATATAAGATATATCATATACAATGCATAATATATTATAAAATATATGATATATAAGACATTGCATATTATATACTTAATATATTATATATATTATATAGTCTTAGATAATATATTACACATATAATATACATGATACAATATATCATATATTATAATATATTTATTATATATTATATATAATATTTTGTAATATGCATTATGTATTAGATATGATATATCATATATCATATGTAATAGATTAGTATGTCTGATATATGATATATAATATATAATTATAAAGTATATATTATATTAAATGATATATGTAATATATATAAAATATATTATAAACTATATATTATCATAATATATTTTACTATATATTATGCAATATATGATATAGAATATATTATATATTATGTTGCATATGATACAATAGTGTGTATAATATAATTAATTTAAAATATATATCATATTAAAATATATATCATATATAATAAATAATATAGATTATTATATATTGTGATATATATGTTATATATTCTAATTCTGTTATGCATAAACATACATTATATTATAATTAATTATAACTTATATTATGTATAACATATGTTGATACATATAATTATATCCTATATGAACATATATTACAATTGCGTATTATATAATAGTATAATATATAACTATTTGTAATAATACATAATATATTAATATATTAAAATATATCAATGTTAACTTAGGATAGCACATAATGGAATCACATAATGAAGACATAGTGCAAACCCACTTTGCCTATATATTCTGCCTCCAGATACACTTTGTCTTTTTTTAATTAATCATTTATTTGTTTACATATTTATGCATATGTAATACATATGTGATGTATATATTATATATGTTATATATTTATATGTGTGAATATATTATAATTATATGTTATTTTAAGCATATAATGTATTAATATATAACTATAATATATATTAGCATATGTGTTGTCATTAATTTTAATATATGATATATTGGATTTTATATTATATAATTATAAATAAAATCATATATCTTGTTGTATATTAACTATGATATATGATATATTAATCTATATTATTTATAACATATGATATATAATATATAGATATTATAAAATATTATAAAATATATAAGATATTATAAAATATCTGTAATATAAAGATGTTATTTATAACAGGTGATATATAATATATAAATATTATAAAAACTATATTAAGATAGTTTTTAGCTATGTCCTATGTCCACAAATTCTTGGATTCTCCTATCTTCAAAAGGCAAAATTCAATCTACACTACTCACTTAGGATGGACTACATTTGGTAACTCACTCTTACAAATAGAGGTGTGCCCTCCAAAAAATACTAAAGAAAGCTTACACATCAAAACTGGAGAGAGGAAGATACACAAAGAACTGAAAAAGTAAATAGAATGAGCTATTAAGACTAAAATGGCAGCAACAGACTATCATATATCAATAATCACTTTAAATATAAATGGTCCAAACTCACTAATTAAAAGATATAGAAATATAACTGGTGCAGGAAAAAGGATCCAACCTTTTGCTATATCCAGAAGGCATACATAAACTCCAAAAACAAACATAGGCTCAAAGTAAAGGGTTGGAAAACCATCCTACAAATAAGTGTGACTCTAAAGAATGTTGGGACAGTCACACTTATATCAGAAAAAAAATAAAATTTCAGTTAAAAAAAGGTAACAGATAGGGAAGGACATTATACAATTAATAAGAGAATGATACATCTAGAAGCTATCTATGTTCTATCAAGAGGATATAACACTCAGCAACACATGTGTACCAAATGAAGAAGCACAAAAATACATTAGGCAGCTACTACCAAATCTGAAAATAAACATTTGGGAAAATCATCTGTGAGAGATTTCAACACTCCATTCTCATCAATGAACAGATCAAATGAACTAGACAAAAAAATGAACAGAATTACAATAACCTTAAATAGAGAATTAGATCTCAGAACTTCATACAAATTTACAGGGCATTGCACCAGCAAAAAGCAGAATACACATTTTTTTCTCGTGTGCACATGTGACATTTTCCAGAATAGACCACATTCTGGATCACAAAGCAATCTCAAGATTTTATCATCATCTCTTGAAGGAAAAAAGAAAACTCAGAAAGGTTAAATCACTATTCAAAAGCACACAGTTAAGTCAGAAACTGACTGAACCAGGTCTGCCTGACTCTGAGGATAGAAATAATAAGTAAGTGCTTTGAGAGAGGTGGTCCCTAGGACCACGTAATTTTTCTCAATGTAAAAGTCCTTCCAAGCATAGTGCTCCCTGGAGGAAGTTAGTGGCATCAACATATGGACACTTCACCAAAGAATGATGAGCTCCCATCATTCATATTTGTTTGTTACCTCATTTTGTTCCCTTCTCTTGTTTTATGTCTCTCTGCTATTGTCATATTTTTAATTAATTTATTTTTGATTGCACATATATATGTGCAGTCAGTAAAAATAAAATTTAAAAAATATATATTTATGTGTGTGTGTGTATATGTACACCATTGTCTACCCCAAGGTTCTCCCATCACCTTATCACCCATGAACCATCTGTCTTTTGTGCCCTCCTCCTCCCCCCTCTGTTTTAGTTCTATATTTTTGACAGTTTTATATTTTTTTGTCCATTTGTTTGTGGGTTTTTCTTTAATTCCTCATATAAGTGAGACCACCCCATATTTCCCTTTTTCTATCCAGTCATATTTCTAACACTCTTCAATGCCTCTACAAATGCGTTGCTTAAAAAAAAATCACATAAACAGGTTAATTGAAAAGAAATGTGCTGGCTGACAACATAAATTTCAAATCAGCTGTCTGAGCTCCTTTGCCAGTGGGGAACAAAGGTGGTAATGGAACCTGGGTAAGCGCTCCAAGCCTGGTAAGCCCAGGAGGGGAGACAGGGTGGGGCTGTTCTAGCCCCATCCATCCAGGCTCCTGTACGGGGCAACCATCTGCAGCCCAGATCAGTGGAGCCATGTTGTCCCTGCTCCTACCCCAAGGGGACCATGGAAGGGCACATGCTCAGCCATCTGGGCCCCATCCCCATGCAAGGAGGTACCAGCATGCAGGTGGTGGAGGGGGGAAATGCCTCTTCCATTTTGCTCTCACTCCAGCTAATCTTCAAGAAGAGCAAGAACATGCATAACACAAACCCCATCATAGAACAGGTGAGGGACCATGCATGTAAAAATCCATCCCACAAGCCTGAGCTGAACACAACAAATGGACAATGGAGAGAACCAGTGCATGTGAGACAAGAGAAACAACTGTAGAAACACAAAGTCACGATGTGCACCTATGCGTTCATGGGGTCAGGAAGACCCAAGACCTCATTTAGGAGATGCCTTGTAGGAAAGCAAGGTCCCCTCCCCACACTACAGGAGAGGAGAGGAAGGCCAAAGATGGGGGGCATTGGCCCCACAGCAAAGCTGTAAACTGAGGCAGAGGAGATGATCCACAATGGCCATTCACAACGCCTGTATCCAGAGAGAAACTTCTTCACCGACACTGGTCAAGGGGCAAGAACCCCCCTAAATCAGACACCAGAACCATAAGGTTAAGCAGCAAAACAGCAGAGATGAGATTGCAGAAGACAGCCTGCAACAAGAAAACATGGACAGACCACAAATAAATACGGACTGGCTGCCCAACGCAAACTTAAGACTAAAAACCTGCCAGCAAGGTTTGCCTGGTTCCAAAACACAGTCTCTCACCCAAGGAAAGAACACTGCCACAGGAGAGGAAGAAACTAATGGACTTAACGCAGACTAGCAAACAACAAAGAAAGGGGTATGAGAGAATGGAAGGGGCACCAGAGAGAGGAGGGAGGAGGAGGTATCCCAAAAACCATTTACTGAGGTTGTGATCTAACGAATAAAAATAAATATTAAAAAAATAAATTTCAAATCAACTGAGACGAGGGTAGCCCAATTTCAAGGGTATTTTAGGTCTGAGCTATGAAATTTATCTAAGCCTAACTCCATTTCTACAAATCAAATTGACCTGCCGTTTGTTTCATGAATGAATGCAGCCAGGTGTTACTCTGAAAAGTATGATAACAGGATTTCCAGGAGGTGTTTAAGAAAACTCATGTTAGGATAAAAGAATCATAGTTTTAAAAAAAATGTTTTTTTAATATTAATGCCTCAGAGTAGCTGATATGTGTTATGCTCTGAAATTGTTGACTGGGAATGAGAAACTGGTCACTGAAAGTGTAACAACATGGTCCCTGAGAAAGAGTAGGTTCCAGGTTCCCTGCCCTACCCAAGGAAGGGGGGGAGCTGAACAGCAAGGAGAATCTGGAGAGGAAGAATAGGAAGAAGGATGGAGAGTAAGGAGGCCTGGAGAAGGCACAAGGAGCAGAGACACATTAAGAAGCTGTGTTTGCTTCCCAGCCTTGCACTTGTATTAGGGACTTGGTGGGCATGGAAGGAGATACTTGAAATAAATGTGGGTGAGAGAACCTTGAGGGAGTCAATATTGTTTTTTTAATTAATTAATATATATGTATATATATATATATATATATATATATTTCACATTTTTGTATTCCCCAGGCATCATCCACCACCTTCCTTCCCTGACCACCCCCTCCCTACTCATCCCCTTACCCCCAATTGTGTATTTTGGTTTGGTTGTTAGCTTGTTTTGACATTTCCTCCTGGCCTTTTGCTTGTTTTTCCTATATCCCATATATTAATGAAACCATTTGGTTTCTGTCTTTTTCTTTCTGACTTGCTAATATGATTTCTTCTAGGTATATTCATGTTATCATAAATTCGTCAAATTTGTCATTTTTAATTGATAAATAATATTCCATTGTGTATATATACCACATCTTTTTCATTTATTTATCTGTCTTGGGACATTTGGGTTGTTTCCATGTCCTTGCAATTATAAATAGTGCTGCAGTAAACATCCAGCCAACAATCAGTCTTAATCTTGATTTTTATTTTGTTCTTTATGTTCCAGACTTACTTGGCCCCTTTTTCCTCTTTTCTTTGGTTCTGCAACAAAAGATGCCTTAGACTTATAGCAAACTTTTGAGACTCAGCGGTCCTGTTTTGAGCCAAAACTGTTTAGTTCAGCATTTATCCATAAGGGGGTAGATAACTTCAGATACTTGATTTGGAAACTGTATTCATTTTCTCCCTTATCTTCTCTTCATTGTACATTAATTGCATTAAAGTTCCTTTCCATCAAAGATCTTCCACACAACAATACGTTTTGTCCTGATGTAGCAAATGCCAGAATCCATTTAGTGTGGGCAGGTTTGGGGGTATTACTGGGGTAACTGCCTGATAACAAAAGTGCTTCAAGGCTTTTTAAAAACAGCTAAATGCTGAGCTAGTGAGACTCTCATAGCCCCAGATTTTATCTAGCATGATAGTTCTTTTCCACCCAAGTATGGCAGTAAGACCCTCAAGTCATAAATAGGTCTTAGGCCATTGGCTAGATACATGTTTAAATTCTGACTTTATCACTAACTAGTTACATGATATTGGATAAATCATTTCACTACACTGGCCTCAATTTTCATATCCACGAAACAGAAATAACAATACTTACCCCAAACTTTGTCATATAATAAGCTAGATAATATAATGTGACCCTAAAAATGTGAGTTACACCTCCCAACATGATTCATATTGATAGGGGGGTGCCTACCCCCCCTGGGTGCCATTGTCTCTTGCTTTAGAATTGTTAATGTTACTAAGAGCTGGGTAGGATTTTAATTAACACACAGGCCTGACAGGGCTTCCTATCTCAGGAGTTCTCTTGGTGGGAAATAAGGATATATAAAGAGATTTGAAACAAAGAAAGGGATGGAGTTTCAATTGGAATTCTCATTTGGGATGCAGATCAGCCATTTTGTGGATTTCGCAGGATGAAGATGTGAGCCATGTGAGCTTGGCTATGTGGCCAAGGCCTGGGTCCTGCAGCCTTTGGCTGACCCAGACTAGGATTGCGTCTGTTAAAGGAAGCTAAGGAGTTTGGAGATTTGAACTCTGTGTTGGAGTTTGTTTTGCTGAGTTTGATTTGTGTCTGGAAGAGGCCATGCAAAAGTTAGGCCTGAAAAGAAAGTAAATTTTGCTGGTTCTGGTACTATGGAGTTTCTTCTACGACTTGGAGGAGGACGACAAGGAGAAGACAGCATGGAAGAGAAGGAGCACGCCAAAGGGAGATGTCTGAGCAACTGGAGATGAACTCTCACTGATGTTGGTGAATTGACCAGGACTGAGAGACTGAAGATTTTTGGACAATTTGGGGAAAGGATTTTGGACAATGCTGAGAAAGGTTTTGGACAATGTTAAAGTAATTTAGAGTTTTACTTACATGTTTCCTTTTGCAGTAATTAGGTAATCACTTTGTTAGAAATAAATTAGTCTGCACTCAGAGTCTTGCTTTGGTTTGGGATTTTGGTTGAGAAGGCTGGGGATGGTAGAAAGAACCCACGGAAGTTTAGAAGAGGGTAAATTGAGGCAAACTATTCTAAAGTTTAAACTGTGTTTTTTAAGTTTTTCTTTTTAGGTCTGAAAGAGGGGAAGAGAGCTGAGAGAAGCTGGTAGCTGATTTTTGCATACCAGGGGTAGGTGAACAGTGAGAATGCTAATGAACTGCTTGAAGCCTGCTTCCTAGAGAGAAGCAGGCATAGGCGTTTAAGTTAAAGTAAGAAAGTCTTATTTTTCTTTTCACCCGATTTCAATATAAGTTGTGGAATCATCCTCAGATTGAGTGTGCAGCTTCTCTCCTCCATGTTATGTTGCTTCATGCAGATACAACAAAAGTTTTTAGTGGTGAAGGAGCTCATTTTGAACCTAGCAGAATGAGCTGAGAATTTTGTTTTTGATGGAAATCTTTCCCATGTCACTTCCTCCATAACCACTGCCAAGAATCTGACATTTTTAAAATCTTTCACAAATACTCCCCAGTGCCATTGAGTCCTTTTCCATTTTCCTATTTGTAGGGTTAGACCAGGCATCTGTCCCATGTGAAAACTGAAAGTAAAGCTCCCTTCTGGTGGAAAATCAATAAACAGCCATTCTCTCAAAGAAGACAGAGGATTAAACACTCAGGACTTAGTCTCTACCTCTTTATTTCTTCTCTCTAAATTATTGCAGACATATATCACCTGATTATGGAATTTCAGAGACTGCATAATTAGAAAGAAAACTGTTGCACAAACAATTGACTGGGATAGCCATAGTGAAAGAAATTCTCAGCCAGTAGGATAAGAGTTGCCCAACCTCCTGTTGAACGGGTGGACTAAATCACTAATCACTAGTGGGTCCTGCCTGCCTGCAATTTATTTAAACAACTTGTCTCACCAGACTCACCAAAGTTGCTACATGTGGACAAAAGAAGTTATATTGTGACTAGTTGTTCCGTATTTTCCCTGGGGGGCAGGAGAAAGAAGTTGGGGAGTTCAGGAACATGTGCAGTTACTGAAACTCTTGACTGAAGAGCCAAATCTGCATTAGAGCACTAGCAGGCACACCCCTGGGTGGAGACTTCACATGACTGATGAGGCATGTGACATCTGAAGAAGCAAGTAGACCGTTTGTACTTGCTCCTATGTAAGACCTCTAGGGCATGCACATTGCCCCAATGCCCCATGCCCAATGTCTGGGGTATGACATTGCTCCCCTCTATCCACCCTGGTAGACTAATACCTTAAAACCATTTCTCATATTCTTTTGATGATCTAGTACAGAAAATTTCCTTTTCTGGGGCTGTCACCTTATGCACAAGTCTAATAAAAATTTGTCTGGGTGCCATTTGCCTTGCTTTCTTGCTAAACTGTTTTACAAGAAGATAACACCCACAAAGGAGATCTGTGATTTGTAACATTCTTAGGCATATGAAACCCAGGATTTTTGTTTTTGTTTTTGTTTTTTGCAGAACATCTCTCCATATGAACAACTGAAGTCACCAAAATGATATGGTGGTAGGAGACATAATGAATAAAAATAAAATAATAATGAAAGAAATAAACAAGTTAAGTCATCAAAATCAACATTTCAGAATATCTTGCAACTCTATCTTTTGTGATCCCTCAAAGAAATATCAAGCAGTCATCAGTTGTAGCTAGCCTTCCTCCAGGCCTCCTTCCTGGACCTGAGTCCCTATTCTGGGATGATCTCCCAGTCACAAAATCTCTTAGGCATCTGGTTAACTTTACACAACTACAGACAAATTAATTCTAATATTACTGATAGGGATGCTATGGTGAATTGGGGAGCTGTGGCCCCAACATGCTAATAGATAGTAGCCACTGTGCCCTGGTGGGCAGAGACTTGGAGAAAGGAAGTCAAGCCTTCTCTCGAGAGGAACAGAGAGAGGGGATTTAAGAAGTTGCATGGCTGCCAGGCACAGTGACTCTTGCCTGTAAGCTTCAGCCTATGAAATGGCCGGGGATAGGGATCTCTGTTCGAGTCCCACCTGGGGCCCGTAGTGAGACCTAGTTCCAAAAAATAGCTGGGTGTGGTGGTGCACACCTGTATTCCCAGTTACCTGGGAAGCTGAGGCTGGGGATTGCTTGAGTCTGTGGTACCCCGGGCAACAAGAGCCTGTGGTTCCATGGGCAAAAATAGCAAGACCTAGTTTCAAAAAAAAAAAAAAAAAAAGAAAGAGCATGACTGGAGAAGAGAGAAAGCAGAAAAGCAGCAGGGAGGTTGAAGGCCTGAGAACTGCTGCTTCCATGTGTGGCAGCAGGGCAGGGAAGGAAGCCACACTGTGGGCTTCCATCCCCAGCCTGGGCCAGTGAGAAGTCTGAGGAAGCATGCTAGAAAAATTTGTGACCTGTGTAAGCTGACTTGGAAATGTGGTACTTGAAAACATGCTTTAACTTTGAAACTGCAAAGCTGGGGAATTGTCTGGAGACCTGAAGAGAACTTTCAGTGCTGTGTTTTCATGATGAGATGTCTGAAGTGGTTGCTGCTGCTGTTGTTTTGAGTGAATCTTGATGGTTTTGGGTCACTTTAGAGCTGAAGCAAAAAGAATGCTGGAGTTGTGCCTTTGGGGAGGATCGATGATGCCATTTTGGTTTCTTCATCGGATCTGAATCTCCCACTTTTGAAGGAGGATTGACAACACCATTTTGATTTCTTTTGGGGGCTGCAAATAATCAATGGCACCATCTTGGTTTCTTCATTTGGCTTGAAGGTGAGATAGATGCCATTTTGTGGAAGCATGTGGCTGAGGAGCCCACATGTAGCTTTTTTGGACTAGAGACTGAACCCTATAGTAAGATAATAAAGGGGGTCCCTTGTACATTCAGTGATTTTTGTCTATTTTGTTTTTTTAGAAGTGAATAAATCTGTTTTGCCCACTTTTAAGATAGCATGGTCTTGCTACTGCTCGCATGCTGGGATGAACCTGATGAATTTAAAGGGCCAGCTGCTCCCATTTGTAAGTTTAGTTAAGTTTCCTGCTTTGCTTGTTTTCTTTAAACAAGAAATTGTTTACCAATTTCATTACTACCCAGAGGCAAAAAGCACACTTTCTCACTCCTTTTCCCCTTTCTTACTTCCAGTTTGAGACACTTATTCTTCCAATGTCCCACTTCCTTGCAATAAGTGTATTGATCTTCCTACTTCCTCTCCATGTTCCATCTCTCTTCCCCCCAAATTTTGTCCTGCCTTCTTTCGTTCAAGGAATACAATTGCAGGCTTAACACAAGTGGAAAAAATAATGGCACAAACTGAAAGCAATATTTCAGGAAAAGAGCAAAAAAAAGACTCAAAATTCTAGGCAAAGAGTATCCAGAGCAGCTCACCACACAGCCCTGGACACCATTTGGAAAAACTGGTTTTTCACAGGAGTAAAGGGAACTCCTGATGCTATCTTGGATATTACCACATGGCTTCAAAAGCTAAAGGGGAGGGTGTAACAAGGTGGACTAGTGATAAATGAATTGCACACATGCAAAGTCTTCAAAACAGCAAAGCCAGTTTTTATTTCTAATAAAAGCCAGTTTTTATTACTAATCTAAGGGTCAGTAATAAATCACATATCTGAAGAAAAAGGATATGCAAAGACACAAGGAAAAAAACAAAACCACACCACAGCAGTTAGGGCAGTCACGGCCATTGGCAAGCCCAGCTCTCCCTGTAGAGTAGACTTAGTCAGGGTGGTACTTTTTCTGTCAGAGAACTAAACCTGATACAAGGTAAAACTAAAGGGTATCCAGGGCTCCAAAACTATTACGGAACAGATGCCTAGGGAATTGGTAGCCTGTGTCTACCTTTGTATAAAAGCAAAATAATTGAATTCTAAGGTGCCCAAAGATTTTTAATCAATAAGAGATTGAAAAGAAATAAAGAAAGGGAGGAAAGGAGTAGAGAGAAAGATTTCAAATATGGATCCCAGTCAAACACTGAAGTCAACCATCCCTCCCCTCATGTGCAACTAACCAAACAGGCCAGGCCCAACATGGATAGGTTAAGTTCAAGAGCAAAACTATCAGGAGGATGAATCCAAGGGACCACATCAAAATGTATCACCCAAGCTGAATCCACCACAAGGCCAAGACTGTGACAACTAAACACAGTCTCTAAAGAGAGCTAGATTGTGCTAACTGCCCAAGTACCAAAGCCAGTAAAAAGAGAAAAATCTTACTAAAGAAAAATCCAATGTCCTTCTAAATTAGAGACAGAAAAATCCTGCCCTATTACTTGCAACTGCCACTTCTGGTATACTGCAAGGAAGCTATACTTAGGACTGTTTACCACAGGTGTGACAGGTCCACCTTAGACATCAAACTGTTGTAGGGCAACCCTGGTGAGACACGGGTGACCTGGGTTGTGAGTCTTTACCCACACGCTTAAGAATACATGACAAGATCCAAAAGCAGACAGAGAGAGAGAAATTTTTTAAAAGATTTATTTATAGGGTATTAAGAAGAGAGAGGAGAGAGAAAGAAAAGAGGTAAAGGAGAGAAAGAGTGACAAAGGATCAACTGGATGGCACAGAGGGATGCCATCTGTTCTACCAGCAACATCATTTGAGCAGAAAACAGTGTGAAGTAATATCAGGAAAACAAGAGAATAAGGTTCACCTGTTTCCAGTCTTTTAAGGTTAACAAGCTACTCAGCTCCACCCTAATTCCTAACAGCTTCACCACATCCCACCCTCATTTAAGAATCAGGATCAATGGCATGCTGGAAGTTGTAATGCTGAGATCTCAGCAGTGCAGCTTTGTGGGTGAAGTCCAGAAAGAAGCTTGGGGTGAAATCTGAAAAGTTCTATCTTTGTTGCTGTTAGTGTCTCATGATTTGTTTCTCACTGTTCCTCTAACAAAACAATGACAAATGTTTAAGGGAGGTACTCCTAAGAGTTGTGTACTCTGAGGTGTGGGTCTGGTCCAGGGTCCCAGTTGCTTATTCCAGAAGGAGATACATTTGACCCCAAAGATTCTGTGGAAGTCTCCCTCTCTGAGACAGGTTCAGAAGGAATACTTTTCTTCCTCTCATAGTAGATGGATATCATGGGGTTCTCCTAAACTCTTTGCTGGAACTCTTTGCTTTATTTTTTCAAGTTATTGCAGTAGCTCAAGGACCACAGAAATGAACTAGCATGAACTATTTGCCCTATTAATGATGTGGATGAAAATCAACAAGCTTAGGACAAAGAAAAATGACTTGAGGCAGGAGTTAGCAGTACAAAGAAAACTGCTATAAAAGCAGCCTGCCCATTGTTGCAGACCAACAGTCTGGAGTCTTACCACTCCGTGGAATCTATATTTCTCCAACCAAACTGAAATTGGGTAACAGAACAAGCAAAACGGGGTACTTTACAAAACTTACAAAGGAGAGCAGCTGGCCCTTTAAAGCCAACCAAACACCAGGTTCATCCCAGCCCATACAAACATAAACCTTAAGAGGCAAAAACAGATTTACTCATTAAAAAGACAAAATAAACAGAAGTCACCGAGGGTACAAGGAATCCCTTTTGTAATCTTACCCACCAGTCCAGTCCCTAGTTCAAAAGGCTACATGGTGGCCTTCAGTCATGCGCTTCCTCAAAATGGTAGCTTCCCAACATTCAAGTTAGATGAAAAAGCCAAGATGGCACCATCACTCCTTCTTCCAAAGGCACAGCTATTCACTTCAAGCCAGAAGAAGCCAAGTGGTGCTAACAATACTTCTTCAAAAGCAAGACACTCAAATCCAACAAGGAAACTAGAATGGTCTGCTCCAAAAGGCACAGCTCCAGTATTCTTTCAACTTCAATTCTGAAGTGGCTCAGAATCAGCAAGACTCACTCAGTACAATAGCAGCAAACACTTTAGACTTCTCATGATGAAAACAGCAACACAGCAAGTTCTCTTCTGGTCTCCAGACAATTTCAAACCTTCACAGTTTGAAAGTTAAACCAAGTTCTCAACGACCAAATTTCCAAGTCAGCTTACACATGTTACAAGTTTCCCCAACATGCTTACCCAGGCTTCTCAGCAGCCTAGGCTAGGGAAGAAAGGCCACAGTGTGGCTCCAGCACATGGCAGCTGGCAGCTCCTACTACTCTATACCTTCTCTCTGTTCTCTACTCTCTCCTCTCCATGTATTTTTTCTCATTCTCCTCCCTAATCTTCATAATCTCTTCTCTTTGAAGGCTTAACTTCCCTTCTCCAAGTCTCTGGCCAGCAGGGCTCAATGACTGCTATTCCAATACAGCACCACCAGTAGTGGGGGCCATAGCTCCCCAATTTCACCATAGCCCCAGCATTTTCTTATGATAAAATTGTTCCACATCCTAAAATTTTAACATTCTCACAACAAATTATACCTACTAGTGATATGTATGAAACAAAAAATAATTTTTTCTATATGGGAGGAAATTGATGCTCCCACATACAAAAAATAATTATTTCTGAAATAAGTTTATCTCAAATAAATTCTTTTTTTTTTTTACTGAGAAAACACAATCTCAACATTTTATAAGACCAAACCTTAAAAGGGAGTGGGATCAGGGCAAAGAAACTGCGAGCTGGTACCCCTTTCCCATTATTTTCTTCTTCATGTTCTGAATGCTCACTTTCATTATCTAATAAACTCTTTGTCTTTTGAGATATATATCCCAGTTTACAGAGATATGGCAGATAGAAGTTAAAACAAATAAATAGGGCAAAATCCAGCATAAGGGCAACCCAGCTCAATTCTATCAGAAATTACTTACAAAGTAGATGTTTTTTGCTTGAAAAGTTGTGTTAAAGAGCAAAATCTCCATAAGAAGGGGAGGATCCATGTCTCCTACCCCACCTAGTACTGAGGGGAAGCTAGAGAAGACTTAGAGAAGGCTTGTTGGAGAATGAACAGGGAGCAGAGAGACATAGAAGAATTCATGCTGCATCTCAGCCTTAGACTGCACCAGGGACTTGGGGGACATGAAGGAAACACAAGCATGAGGAAGACTTGAGGAAGCTGCAATGGCAGTATCTTGATTTGTATTTTAAATTCACTCCTTTCATCCCACACTTGCTAGGCCCCTTCTGCTCATATGGTTCCCTACTAGAGGATGGCTTAGATGTGTGGCAATCTTTCAGGTCACAGCAGCCCACCTTGGCCAGCTCTATTTGCCCGAACATTTACTCACAAGGGGATGGGTGACTTAGGAAATTTAGTTGGAAATGAAATTGAAACAAGCAAAACAGAGAACCTAATTAAACTTACAAAGAGGGAACAGCTGGCCCATTAAACCCAGCTACTCCTTAGGTTCGTCCCAGTCCATGCGAGCAATAGCAAGACCACACTATCTTAAAAAAGGGAAAGAACAGATTTACTCATTAAAAGACAAAATAAACAAAAGTCACTGAGGGTACAAGGAAACCCTTGGTAATCTTACCAACCAGTTCAGTCTGTAGTCTAAAAACTGCAAACTTCACATGGCTCCTTCAGCCATGTGCATCCATAAAATGGCCATCAAGCCAGATGAATATGCCAAGATGGCATTGTCAATCCTTCTTCAAAAGTGGAGATTCGATTCCAATGAAGAAACCAGGATAGTGTCATCAATTCTCCTCCAAAAGGCACAGCTCCGGCATTCTTTCAGTTTCAACTCTAAAGTGGCTTAAAAGCAGCAAGAATCACTCGATACAATAGCAGCAACCACTTCAGATGTCTCATAATGAAAACAACAGCACTCTAAGTTCTCCTCAGGTCCCAGCCCACATGAGCAGTAGCAAGACCACACCAACCAACCGGTTCAGTCTGTAGTCCAAAAACTGCACATGGCTCCTTCAGCCATATGGGTCCACAAAATGGTGCTCAGTCTCACCTTCAAGCCAGATGAATAAGCCAAGATGGTGCTGTCAATCCTTCTTCAAAAGTGGGAGATTCAAATCCAACAAAGAAACCAGGATGGCATCATCAATTCTCCTTCAAAAGGCACAGCTCTGGCATTCTTCCAGCTTCAACTCCAAAGTAACTCAATACCACCTAGTCTCACTTGAAACAACAACAGCAACCACTTCAGATGTTTCACAATGAAAACAGTGACACAGCAAGTTCTCTTCAGGTCTCCAGACAAATACCAAACTTCACAGTTTCAAAGTTAAAACAAAATTTCAAGTACCATATTCCCAAGTCAATTTACATAGGTCACAAGTTTCTCAGGCTCCTCACAGTCTGGGGCTGGACATGGAAGCCCACAGCATGGTTTCCTTCCCTGCCCTGCTACCACACACGGCAGTGGCAACTCCAAGGCCTCCAGCCTCCTTGCTGCTCCTCTGCTCTCTACTCTCCACACCTTTCTCATCTCTGTCTTCGCCTCCTTAAATCCCCTCACACTCTTCTTTCGCAATAAGGTTTAACTTATGTTCTCCAAGTCTCCACCCAGCAGGGCACAATGGCTGCCATCTCAATGCAGCACCATCATGCAGGATCATGGCCCCCCAATTTCACCACAGCACCCCTATCAGATACTATTCTCACTATGCACATTGATCAAATTAGAGTTCTTTCACTTTAAGAGTATATTTTGTCTTTACATAGGAGATGACAGAACTCATTCAGAGTTCACAGGGACCTCTCAGTCTGTATGCTAACAGTAAACTCATACACAAACCTGCCCCTAACATTGCAATGAAACAGATGAAAGCCCCTGACCTGTATTCAGTCCCCTACTTCTTACCAGATCATAAAGGACCTTTTTTATATGCATCCCAGTTCACCCATGCAATCTTTCTCTCCCGATCCTTAGTAAATAGCCATTCCTTGGCCTCCTTGTGGTGCTCTTAAATCTCAGTAGGGGAGATATGGAGAAAAATCTTATGCAGAAATTGGTGTTTAGACAGGAAATTCTAGTGTCTTAAAAGCATAGTTACAGGTAGGATGGGCTGGTCCCCAGGTGGGCACATCCCTTAGCACCTGAACTTCTCATCCCATGGGAAAGGCACCAGTGGAAAAATTCCAGAACTCTGTGCCTGAAAGCGTAGAACCAAATCAGAGTCCCATTAGTTTGGTTCTAAGGGTAATGCACTTCACCATATTATTCCAGATGCATACCTTCACCCCTACTTCACTTTTAAGTTTGCGCTTAAATCTCCTTTAGTCCACTACCCAACTGCTTTTCTCTTGTGTATAAATCCTAGTTCCTATTTTTGAGTCATACTGAATCTGACCTTGAAGCCAGTATTATGCAAAAAAGGATATATCTTTTTTTAAAAGCCTAGAGAACCTGAATATTTATGATATGCCACATCAAAATGTCCTGGTAAAGAAATGCAATTCTTGTTACATTATATGGCTACTGAAAAATTACTTTCTGTATACATTGGTGGCACTTTTTATCTTTCATAGGCTGACAGATAATGGGATTGCAAGCTTCAAGCAGTAATCTTTTCATCCTATTGTTTGGGGGAGGGGAAAGGGAGGTAACTTAGTTCAACTGTATAGAGGACGACACAGACATGTAAACAAAATAATACCCTCTAGTAAGGAAACCCTATCCTGGGATCCTAGGCACCTTATATTCTTTCCAGGGAAATTGAACATTATTCTGTTTTGTGGTTGATGATATCAATGAAGAGACAGAAGAGTTTTTATGAGAATGCCCTAAAAGTGAAACCCAGAACTGGCAGATTTTAGAATCCTCTTTCTCTCAGTTAAGGTGATAGTGTAATTTAAGTTCTTAAAAGTGGATTTAATTTTTTTTCTCTTTCAAGTCAGTAACATTCTCTGTAATTTCCTTCTTGTGCTTGTGCTATAATAAGAAATAAGTTTTTGTCCCCAGTCCTTGGCACACTGCCCCTAAAATCTCTAAGATCTCCAATGTGATGAGAGCTAATGAGATAACTAGTGGTTAGAGGGCCCTAAATAACATCAAGATAGGAGGTGCCTCTGGAGAGTACAAATCTTGATTAGAAACTTGGAAATTTCAGCCCCACTCTCCAACTTCCAGGGAGGAAAGGACTAAAAAAGAATTCAATGATAAGTGAATGTCTTGATCAATCATGGCTACGTGACAAAATTTCAAGATAAACTCCTAAACAATGAGGGTTCAGAGACCCTCTGGGTTTGTGAATGCATTGACACACTAGGACATTAGTGGACCCCAGCTCCACAGGATATAAGTTCCTGTGCTCAGGCCTCAGTCCTATATTCCTCTTCATGTGGCTATTCATTTGGATCCTTTCTAAGAGCCTTGAAAATACACTAATAAATATAACTAAATGTGTTCCATTCTAGCAAATGATTGAATGGGGTTGTAGAGATTCTCAGTTTATACTGGGTAGGCCAAAAATATGGTAGGTCCAGGACTTAAGCCTGGCATCTAAAGTGGAAGTCGTCTTTTGAGATTGAGCTTTAACCCCTGGGGTCTGCACTAATTTCAGGTAGTAGTGCTCAGAATCAAACTGAATCACTGAATACCAAGTCGGTGCCCAGGTAACCAGAGAACTGGTTATTGGTATTGTTAATGAATGCTGGTCTCAATTTCCCTTAGCCAATAAAAGCAAACAGAGTTGGTGGAAAAGGAAATTGCTTCAATTTGTCAACAGAGTAAGGAGGGCAGTGGATTCATGTCGGAAAGACCAACAATACCCCTGGTATTCCTCAATTTCCAATATTCCTTCTCCGACCATTTGTGCGAAGGCTACTGATAAAACAAAGGTTGCTAATTCTAAAGAGTAGGGGTGCTTCTATGATGGGGCAAGAGAATAGGTATGGCTTAGATATGGCATTGTACGACAAACACTCCAATGTGGTTATCGGGCACTGGCCTATATTATGGTCATATGTGCTAATTCCTAATATTGGTTGTATTTTCTTTGAGGGCAAACACTGGATCATATTCACTGCATTTCTTATGACACCTCACACAGGACCTGGTCCACAATAAAAGATGACTAAATTATGTTAAACACATTTAAATTTGTTCTGCTATTTCTTCCATCTTTTTTATGGTTGTGCATGCTGTGGTGTTCACAAGAATAAGTCTTCAAACCTTCTCGCACAAAATGTGAAGAGACTATAAAGGCCTAATATAATAGAGGGAGATGGCAAAAGCTGGGTTCATTCCTAGGTAACTGAATCTCAGTTACAACTACTTTCTAGTTCTGGGAACTTGAATTCATACCTTAGCGACATTTGTACTTTATCTGAAAGAATGGACTTCCCATCACACTCAAGTAATGCAAACTATATTTCACATCCATAAATGACCAGAATCTATTATATGGGAAAATTGCTACCTACCCCAGTCATCTGAGAAGTATGTAGGAGATTGAATTAGTGAGGGAAAACTCCTCAAGAACAGAATTATGAGTCTTTTTCATCTTCTTGACTTGCCTATGTAACCAAGGAGCATCAAGAACCCTAAACTGTTAAAAGGTACTTACTGCAAAATGGGTCCAGTCTTCTACCACACAAAGGCAAAGGAAGCAGATTCTTAGTGTGAACGATCTTTAACAGAATTAGTGTGCATGGAAAAAGAAGAGAAGAAAGGATATTAGTTTCCCAATAAAATCTCCAAAGTTACCAATCCCATTAGGAGCAAATGCCTCACCAAATAGACTTAGCCCCAAATGGAGCCACTAAAGCCTGAAAGTCACGTGTCTATGGTACCTCCTGGTTGGGAAACACAAGAAAGGGTTTTGGAGGACTCAGTTTGAATCAACTTTAAAATACTTTAAAATGTATCAAATAATCTGTCATGAAATTCAAAACAATTTCTGCCATTAGCTCTGCAAACTAGGAGCAGCCTCCCATGTGTCTCTTTTAAGAATCGCTCCCAAGAGTCTCTATATGTCTCTCTTCTGCTTGTCTCCTTCATGTCCCTGGGAGCAAGTAGAAACTGGAAAAGCAGAAGAGTGGAATCACCTGCCTTCTGTGTAATAGTCTACTCAGCTCCAGCCATAGTTAGTGGTGGTGCCCCTGCTCAGAAGTCTGGTTCATGGCACACTGGGATTTGTAATCCAAGGTGGCTGCCTGTAAATGGGAGCGGAGATGATGGTGCCCAGTCAATGGTCTGCAATGCTCCTCCCCTTTTCATAAAGATGCCTTTGTAATACCTGGATCATCATGCTTGCCTCAGAACCAGTCTTGTGACTTATATCAGCAACTTGTACTAGCTCCAGAGACTTTCCCAAAATATAAATATTGCTATCATTATTGTGACTAAGAAAAGAAAGCTGTCCCTCAACATTTCCACTGGAGTCTCTAAAGTTGAATTGAAATGAGAGATTTGTAAATAGTGCTGCGATAAACATCCAGATACATGTGTTTTTTTTTAACTAGTGTTTTTGTGTCCTTTGGGTATATTCCCAGTGGGATTGCTGGGTTGAATGATAGTTCTATTTTCAGTAGCTGAGGCTCCTCCACACAGCCTTCCATAGTGGCTAGACCAGCTTGCACTCCCATCAGCAGTGTAAGAGTTTTCCTTTTACTGCCAACATTTGTTGTTGTCCATTTTTTTCATATGGGCCATTCTTACTAGTGTAATATGGTAAAGCTGAAAAAGATGTGGTATGTCTACACAATGGGAAATTATTCATCAATCAAAGGAGACAAACTTATGTCATTTACAGCAACATGGTTGGAGCTAGAAGGAATCATGTTAGCAGAAATAAACCAGAAAGAAAAAGAGAAATGTGGGATGGTCTCACTTACATAAGGGATATAGGGGTAACAAACAAATGACAAGAAAAATTTAAAACTGTCAACAGAATTGAAGCATAGAACAAGAGAGGGGGAAAAGAGTAAAATCGCAAAATCACAAGAGATAAAGATGGTTCACAGGTGACAAGGTAAAAAACCCTCAGGGTAGACAATGATGCTATATATACATATATATACATATATATACATCATCAATATATATACATATATATATATTATGTGTGTGCAATCAATAAAAAAATAAAATTAAAAAAAAAGAAATGAGAAGTTTGCTCTTTCCTTACAAATCAAAACTTGCCTTCTCACTCCCAACATCTTATCATTAGCAACAGAGAAGGCCCAGGACCTCCAGATTTCTGGGCAGGCAAGAGTAGGAGGAGGGAGATTTTACTAGCAACTCTTCAGGCTTTGTAGGGTTTTTCCACTCTGGGATAATCAGTAGATCTCAGTCATTCCCATACCTTATGTTGACTCTGATGGGCTTAAACCCATTTTTGCGAAATGTCAAAGCCACAGAGCAGTGATAAAATGATGAACAGAGAGGAGACAGCCAACAGGCACACTGGGGCACATTCTCTTGAATTGTTTTCAAGCCTTTGCTGGCTCCTTTATTGAGGAAATAAAGTAAAGAAAGTGGAGGGAGGAAAGCATACTACCAACAAGTACAGTGTGTAGACATATGTGACACTGAAGAAATGCATTCTCAACTGATCAGGCCATTGGCTTGCTGGCACACCAAGGCCTATTATGTAAGGAGCAGTTCCTCAATTCAGCTAGAGGAATTTATATTCATTGCAGCAAAAGATTCAAAGAACAAAAAGTGACTGGACTCCCAGAATCATAACTACAAAAGACCATTTTGTGGGGTTTGTGGCAATTTCAGTTCACGCCCTGGTCCCAGAGTAGATTTGACTCCCTGCAGGGTAATCTCCAGTATATCATCGAATCTATTCTCAATTGCCTCAAGTAGCAGGATTTTCAGTTTTCCCTGGGAGTTATTCTTAAAGTCAAATGGCTCGGGTATTTTTCCTGATAGTGAACATTCATCTGTCTTTTTCTTAACTTCATCCCTGTTATCTCATGGAATAAACTCTGCCCTCACCATTGTCTTTTCCTCTTAGTGTTTAGTGATGCATTCCCAGCATACTTACTGTATCACTTCAGCATCTATGCACTTGAGCATCAGAGATCAAAACACGGCCAAAAAATACAACGATAAAAGCTCTGCCATGTGGCAGATGTGAGCATAAATGAGGTCACCAGCAATCCACCTTCCACACAAAGACCCAGGACAATGACAGAATTATTCTGTGAAACTTTGTGGATGGAACCCTGTTCTCACTGTGATTTATTTTCACAATCTAATGAGTTCTTCCTCTTAACAAAATTTTATGAAACATCAAATTTAGTGTATATGTGTATCTTAATTCCCTTCACCCTACATGTTATACTTTTTATCTTACTGTGCTGTGGTACAGAAATAGGTGACTATATATAAATTTTCACTGTATAAACTTTCGAGAGTTAAGAGTTTGCTAGTTTCTTCCTTTAGGTAGAGGAGTCAAAGTGGGCTCTATATTAGATTGCTCAGGAGAATTTTAGCCTAGTTTATATTCTGGTGAGTGTGGAGTGATTCTGCTATTTTCTTCCTACAAATAGAATACTTTCTCACAACCCAGAAAAACTCCAGCAAATAAATCAATATTTTTAGAACCCAACTCTAATCAAGTAAGTCTCCTTTGGTTTTCTATCTATACCCCTCTCTACTACTATTCGTTCTGCTCTCCTTTATACATCTTTATGAGATGCTGCCTAGAAAATGTCCTTTCTGGGGTGAAAAACTTACATTGGAATAAAGATAGCCTCTTCAATAAATTGTGCTGTAAAATTGGACTAAGACCTGCAAAAAAATGGACCAAGACAACATCCTCACACTGTTGGTACAAAAACCAACTCAAAATGGATAAAAGATTTAAATGTCAGACCTGAAACCATAACATACATAGAAAATAACTTGGGAAAAACCCTCCAGGAAGTACAATTCAAAAACCCCTTTCTGGAAAAATCTACTAATGGCAAAAAATTGAAGGAAAACATAAACAGATGGGACTACATCAAACTAAAAAGCTTCTTACAACAAAAGAGATGACAGAAAAAAACTAAAAGAAGCCCAACTGAATGAGATAAAAATTTTGCCCTCCACAAGAGTGATGTGTTTAATAACGAAGATCCACAAGGAACTCACACAATTAAACTAAAGTGAAACAAGAAGCCCAATCATGAAATGGGGTGAAGAATTAAATAGAAATTTCTCCAAAAAGGAAATACAAATGGCCAACAGGCACATGAAGAATTGCTCAACGTCACTAGTAATAAGGGAAATGCAAACCAAAACCACAATGAGATATCACCTTACACCAGTAAGAAAGACCCATATCCATAAAACAGGCAACAACAAGTGCTGGCGAAGATATGGAGAGAAGGGGACACTCTTACACTGCTGGTGGGAATGTAAACTGGTCCATCCTCTATGGAAAGCTGTATGGAGGGCCCTCAAATTAATGAAAATGGAACTACCATTTGACCCAGCAATTGTTTCCTGGGAATTTACCCCCAAAGGTGACTTCAATGTGGGTACAAAGGGACACCTGTACTCACATGTTTATTGCATCACTATTTATAATTGCAAGGACATGGAAGCAACCGAAATGTCCAAAAACAGATGACTGGATTAAAGAGATGTGGTATATATACTCAATGGAATATTCCTCATCAATTAAAAATGACAAATTGGATGATTTTATGATAACATGGATGACTTAGAATTCATATTTGCAGAAACAAGTCAAAAAGAAAAAAAACAGAAACCAAATGGTTTCACTACTATATGGGACATGGGAAAGATAAACAAAAATCCATGAAGAAAAGTCAAAACAAGTCAACAACCAAATTGAAGTACACAACCTGGGGGGGGGGGGGGACCAGGAGGGAACCCCAGAGATCACAGTGATGTGAAATTTATATAAATATAAATTATTAAAAAGAAAAAAAAGAAAATGTTCTTTGTTCTCTCTAAAAATAGCTTACAGAATTTTATAAGAAGCAAGTCCTTATTTGATACACTTCTTTATTTCAGATGAGAGAACTAGAGATGTAGAAAGAAAAGGTTGGATCTAATATTCAATTCAGTCAACATTTCTTTTCATTTCTCTAAAAATACATTTCCCAAACACTACAAGGCACAGAGGCAAAAGACACAATCCCTACCCTGAGAAGCTCTCAGATTGGGGTGGCAATACAGTAGTAACCAGAAAAAGTGTGATTGTGATTAATAAATTAGCGCAAATAAGTACAAGGTACTTTGGGAATATATAGAAAGAATTTCTGAACCAGAGTGGAGTTGTTGTCAAACCAGAACCTCAGAGGACAAGAAACAAATGAATATGAAAAGTAATTCTAGGGCCTCAGAATCTTGGGAAACAAACACTTAAGACCACTGATAGCTAACTCACGGTAGGGCATAAAAGTGTGCTTGATTGGTTTAGCATTTAACTTATTTATATCAAACTGACTGCTTCAGGGTCATTT
>PVHY01016864.1:13061-33096 GCA_004024945.1 Uropsilus gracilis
AATAACCTTGGGTGACTTGTAACCAACTTTTATTATCCTGATTCCCTAAAAATGATTGCTTAGGAATGTTTAGTAGTATCTAATGATAATCTATTTTCTCTTAAGATATTGATTTCTGTCTTTCGCGTTATAGTCCTCACGCGCTCATGATAATTACCCTCACGCAGTCACTTCTGCCTCTCACTGAGATAATGCACCCACTACTCATTAGATGCCCCTCCCCTTGGAATGTTAAAGTAGCTTGTTTAACAATATAAAAATATGGCCCGAAAACCTAGAAAAAAGCAGCAGATTCCTCGCTCACTAAATTTGTGTCTGTGACCATCATTCGCCTGCCTGAGTTTTTCCTGTCTGCCTGAAGCCCACACTCAGCAGTCTTTCTTGCACGGCCGGTCCGTAGCAGCAAGTGTCTTTTTAATTCTTCTCCCCATTTTTTAACTGGGTTTTTTAATTTCTTTTTGTTAAGTTGTGTATCTTTGTTATCAGACCCTTATCACTTGTATGGAGGGCAAAAATTTTTTCCCCACTTGGTTGGATTTCTTTGTTTTGTCTGTTGTCTCTTTTGCTGTACAGAATTTTTTTAGTTTGATGTAGTCCCAGCTGTTTGTTTTCCTTCATTTTTTTAACCTGTTATAGATGTATCCATAAATGAATATCTGATTTGTAACTCATGGAGGGTTTTGCCCATATTTTCCTCTATGTATATTATGGTTTCTGTTCTTGCATCCAAGTCTTTTATCCATTTTGAGTTGATTTTTGTACAGGGAGTAAGGGAGCTGTCTTGGTCCATTTTTCTGCATGTTTTGGACCTGTTTTCCTAGGACCATTTATTGAAGAGGCTGTCCTTGTTCCAGTTTAAGTTTTTCTCTCCTTTGTCGAAGATTAGCTGACTATATATGTGTGGTTTTGTTTCAGGGCACTCAATTCTGTTCCATTGGTTTGATTGTTTTTGTACCAATACCAGCTGTTTTAATTACTATGGCTTTGTAATATAGTTTGAAGTCTGGAATTGCAATACCTCCATTCTCCTTTTTTCTGATCAGGAAGTTTTTGATATTCAAGGTCTTTTGTTATTCATATGAATTTCTGTAATTTTTGTTCTATCTCTTTGAAGAATGTCATTGGGATTTTTATAGGGAATGCATTGAATCTGTAAATTGCCTTTGGTAGGATGGCCATTTTGATGATGTTAATTCTTCCAGTCCATGAGCAGGGAATGTCTTTCCATTTCCTTATATCTTCTTCTATCTCTTTTAGCAACATGTTAAAGTTTTCTTTGTGTAGTTCTTTCACATGTTTTGTTAGGTTTATTCCCAAGTATTTAATTTTCTTTGGTGCGATGGTAAAGGGATGGTTTTTCTAATCTCTTCTTCTATTTGGTTTTTTGTGTATAGGAAAGCTACTGACTTCTGTGTGTGATTTTGTATCCTGCTATCTTACTGATCTGGTTTATTATTTCAAATAGTTTTTCTGTGGATTTTTTTGTGTTCTCTACATAGAGAATCATGTTATCTGCATATAATGATAGCTTCAGTTCCTTTTTTCCTGTTTAGTATCCCTTTTATATCTTTCTCTTGCCTTATTGCCCTGGCTAGAACTTCCAGTACAATGTTAAAAAGTAGTGGGGAGAGTGGGCATTGTCTACCTTTCTAACCCCAGTTACCCCAAAATATCTCCTAGTCATGCCTCCCATCTATGTCTATGTCTTTTCCAGATAATCTTTACACTCTACTATTAGGGCTCCTGTCATTTTTAAATGCAGGCAGGAAGCTCTACAGGACTGAGAAAAATCCTGGGTGTGGGATATGCCAAATACATAAGACTGCCTATGCCACTGAAAGCAGTGGTCGGAAAAGGAGAAACTTGGTGCTGTGTCCTCCTTCCCAGAAGTCATGATTCTCAAGTATGGTTTGCAGATCCAGAATCCACTCAGTCTCAAAAAATAAATGGAGTGTCCTCACCTCATTCCATGCAATTCAAAATCTATGGTGAAGCTAGGAATCCCCATTAAATGGAGAGTGAGTCTGAGGCTCTAAAGCTTTCTTTGACATGTTTCATTATGGGCCTTTAGATCAAGCACTTATCCAGAACTGATAAGAAGAGATTAAAACTGCATATTTGCCACCATGTAAAAATCCTTGTTTTTTAAAAGGAAAAAAAAAAAGCAAGAAACTCATTAGGGGCAAAGTACTAAACTTGGTACTATGGAGGCGTAGAAAGAATTCTATAGCATAATCTTGCTCTGAGTGAGCTGGTGTCAGGAACAAATACCAAGACGGAGCTAAGAGCACTAGAGAGTTACTGGAAGTAATGCCAGGAATAATGACAGAGGGAGGGAACAGGAACAGGGCCTCAGAGCCTTTTCACTTGTGCAGGTCTGTGGAATGAGAAGGATCTAGTAGACCAGAATGCTGCTCTGAGACCCTTCAGCAACCCAGTAGGGAGATCCAGCCAGTATATTTCCTGTAGAGGAGACCCCAGTGTGAGCAGAACTGAGCAAGCCTAATCCCCTTCTTCAACACAGTCATTGCCTAGAGCCAATTGGAGAGTGTGCCCTTGCCTCAGACTTCAGGGCAAATCCCAAAGTTGTTACAGCTAGAGGCTGTGGCTGAAGTGCATTCTTGTAGCAGCTTCCTCTTGAGGCATTAAGAAATGCATTTTCATGGTACAAACCTGAACTTGTTCTCTAAATGGCGATCAGAATATCTTAGTCAAGGAAACCCTGGGATATAAGGCATGGGTCTTTGGAAACAAACATGCTTGAGTTGGAATCTCAACTCTGTGCAACCTCAGGGAGGTGAGCTAACTCTTGAACATGGACTCCCCCCATTGGCCAGAGTGAGGTGGAATATATAATACATTACTTGAGGCTGTATCATGAACATACATGGACATCATTTTCCTTATTTCCTAATAATAAATGCATGCCCACACATACACATTTTCACACACGTATAACACAACCTGCCTTTCCATTTGTATGACAATTCTGTTTTCTCTTGAGAAAGAAACAATGGACACCAAAATTCAGTCACTCTTGCTGAGTCTACAGCTCCAAACCGGATTTAATATCTAACTTAATTGCAGTTTCAGACCCTCCCAGGCATGTCATCTGCATGATGAAGAGAATCTCTCTCTGGGCCTTTCTCTGAGGAAAGGTAGCTTAGCCTGAAACAACTTTTGCTGAAAAACCTTGTCTCACTCACTTTCTGTCTATCAATATCTATTCTTTGCAGCCTCAGTGCCATTCTACTTGCTAGCTGGGACACTGCCGGATTCACAAATCATTTAATGAAGTCAATTAGATCCCTAAGTCTATTCTAATGAGTTTTGTACTTAACATCACAGTGAGAGACCAGGAAGTAGGATGGGGAAGTGTGGAAGTGATGGCATAGTGCTGATCATGGATCTGCTCCAGACTGGATTTGTTGCCCTCATCCTGATTGGCACAAGGATTTGTGTGAGTGGCTCCATGGAGGACATGGTATTTACAGGACACAACAGTCTCTGTAGACCATGCTAGGATGATGCGAAAAGGCCGCTCGAGGTTAGATGGCAATGCTTAACTTCTAGCTCCCCAACCCCCGCCAGGCTACCCAAAAGACCAGGGCCATGAATCCCTCACAAGCCTCTGCAGTCCACTCCAGAGTTGTGTGTGGTGTGCAGCTAGGAAGCTCTGGCATGCACTCACAGATGGCATCGAGAAACTGTGACCCTCTGGCCACTTGAAGAACTAGCTCCCAGAAGGTCAATTTCACACAATGGGAAAAGAGACATTCTCTCCTCCCATCACCCAACATACCTGGGCACCCAAGCACCAGAAAATTAGGTAGCATCTGCAGAAGGATTCTTGGCTATAGATGCTCTCAGTAAGAGAAGGAAAAAAATCAGAACAGATTGTGTGGTGACGGTGGCCAATAGACTGGTTTCTGAGAAACCATGAGTGTGATACTGTGATTTATAAAAAATGTGTGTGTGGCCAGTAAGCTTCCCAAACCCTGAGAATTTCCTGAGCAACAAGAACCATGGGAATCGCTCTTGTCACACTATTTGCTGTTTTCTCCTCAGTTCCTGAAATCACTTCAGAGTTGTAAAGATGAAATGCGTGTCTTGCCATTCATAACATGCCTTACTCACCATCACTAGGTTTTGATGTTAATAGGGTGACTTTTGGAATGTACCTAAGGACATTTTCCCATGAGGGGATGGTTAACATTGGGGGTTTTGTTGGGAAACTGTCTTTGTCACCTTCCTTCTCTATGCATAATCATTCTATTAAAGATCCTACACACTAAGCCTGTGCTTTGACTTTATATGGAGGATGTCAGAAATTCTTTAGAGTGTGCAAGTCTGGGGGTCCTGGGATTGAAAGCAGGCAATCAAGAAATGAGAATCGTACCCTGCCGAAGTAATCAGAGACCAGTAAAAGCACCCAGACATCATGGCTGACAAGCAGGGAACAAGGATACCAGGGCTGGCAAGAAGCAGGTTTATTAGCCCTGGTGCTGACTCAGTGGATGCATAGCCAAAGACTGAGCACCCCTAACAAGTAGCTAAGGGTTTATATACACTACACGTACTGGCATTCCAAGTAGACTGTCATTGGTTGGACCAGGTCTGACGTGACAGAAGATAGCATGAGGAAGATTCAAGGAGAAAATGGGCTGCAGACCAGTAAACTGAGTGAGTCAGTCATGGGTTGTTTTCTAGGCCGTTGTTTTTCTAGACTTCTAGGCCACAGCGTAGGTCACTGTGCTTCTGCAGACTGTATCATGCTTTCACCTGATTCTCATCCTTCAGGATGTCCCTCATTCTGCCCATTAATAAGACCAGTGAAAGACTAGGTCTCCCTATTTTTGCCCGTGGAACCACAGGCTCTCGCTGCCCGGGGTACCACAGACTCAAGTAATCCCCAGCCTCAGCTTCCCAGGTAGCTGGGATGACAGGCGCGCGCCACCACTCCCAGCTATTTTTTTGGAACTAGGTCTTGCTACAGGCCCCAGGCAGGACTTGAACTGCGATCCCTAGCCCCGGCCGCTTCATAGGCAGAAGCTGACTGGCATGAGCCACCATGCCCGGCCAAAAGCCCTAAAAGTTAAGAGAAGCTTTGCCCTCTTTGTCTCAGCCATTTGCCCTTTTCTCATTAAAGCAGCAGTCACTGACCCATCTTGCAGGACCCAGGAGACTGTAGTTTGGAGAGTAGCATCTAAATATAGACTGAGCAGTGAACATCTGAAAATCTCAGCTTTGCTCTCAGAGTAAAGTTGGGGTCATCCCCACCTTGACTGTCCTATGAAGTCTTCCCCTTCATTTATGATGCCCCACATCCTTATATACAACATAAAAATCCCCAGTCTTTTCCATTTGACTTTCGAGTGTATGGCCATGTAAATTTTCCAGATGTTATGAAGTTGATTTTTCATTTGCTAACTTGTTTGATGCTGTTTTCATGACTCATTCTGCCTGAGAAGAACCCAGGGGTGGAATGTTTTCCCCCATGTCCCCACAGTTTGGTGAGCCAGCCAGGAGAAACTTGGTAATCTATACAATCCTTGCTTCTGCAGACTGCTGTGGAAAGATGCTGGGTATCCGTCAAGACACAACAAGAATGTAAGAATGTTTATCGATTCTCACTCCCCAATCTCTGTCCACCAGGCATAGAGTTGAGAAGTGATGAAGCTTTTTCCTCTCTAAATTTGAAATGGCCAAAGGTAAAAATTTGTGAGCTAGTCCAGTGGTATTTTTTAATTTCTGAATTTATAAATTTCTGAGGTGAAAGATTTTAACCTTCAATATTGGTTCCTCATCCTAAGAAGGTATTTTCCATCTTTTCTTGTACTTCAGACTTTATTTTCAAATGTCACTGCTTGTCCTTCCTTATGTAATATAACTTCTCTCCCACATCTTTTGGAAAGTGAGATTTAGATACTGGTGAAGCTAACTTCTTGGGCAACTCTTATAACTTTGAGGATTTTCTCTCTAATATTGATTGATCCACTGGATTTCTTCCAGAACCTTTGTTATGGGGGTGGGGGAGCAGGTTTTTTTTACTAAAAATCCTTTTTATCAGCCTTTTGTGGACCAGGAAAAAAACTTTTTACCATTCAATCTGATAAAAAGGGGACAAGAACCTGTATTAACCCTTAAGTTTCCACACACTAGTTACCTTTGTTATTCAGATATGTGCTGCTTGTCTGCCTCAAAACCCTCTCCCAAATCAAAGAAAAAAATATATAAACTGTTTCTTTAAGGGTTTATTATCACACACAACTCTTGCTATATAATTGTAAAGCCAGTTCAAACTCTTAAAGTGATCAAACCATTTACTACTAAGCAAACAAGAAAATGATTATCTTACCATGTACTACAAGATGAGCATGCAAAAATCCAAGTTACCCCATTACATGTACTATAAAATAAACATTTAAAAGATAGTTACCCCACTACATGTCCAAAATTGTCTTTTTAGTCTCTGATCACCTCACCACATACACATGTTATAAAACAGCATCTTTCTTTTCCTCCTTTGGTTGTCTGTTCTGGCTTCCTCCAAACATGTGGTTCAAGATGTGGTGTTCTTCTTTTCTTTTGGCATCCTCTCAATTTGAGGCAGCAGAAAAACTCCAAGATACAGGAACCAACATCAGGACCATTTTCTCAGGCCTTGCTCATGCATAGCCATTACAAATGCATTGAGTCAAACTAGATAAGACAAACTCCAACACAAAGTTCAAATTTCCTAACTCTTTAGATTCCTTTAACACACACACTCAGCTTGTGCATGCTATGACCATGAGTTCACCAGCCCAGGTCAAAGGCTACAGTCCCAGACTGCCTCAGCCATTATGGCTGGGCCTCCATCCTCCTCCAAAAATGGCTGATGATCCTTTCTTTCTCTTCTAAGCTTTTTTAAAATATCTTCTTGTTTTCCCCAGTGAGCCTTATCAATCATTCCACGTCAAAAAAAAGCCTGTTTTTCTTCTTTTTAATATATACATAATTATATATATATGCATATATATATGTGTGTGTATATATATATATATATATATATATATATATATTTCACATCTTAGTGTTCCCTGGGGTTCTCCCACCACCTCCCCTCCCTGACAGCTCCCATCTACCCCCCACCCCTACTCCCAGTTTTGTACATTAGTTTGGTCATTAGCTTGTTTTGACTTTTCCTCCTGATCTTTTGCTTGTTTTTCCTATGTCCCATATATTAGTGAAACCATTTGGTTTCTGTCTTTTTCTTTCTGACTTGTTTATGCTAATATGATATCTCCTAGGTCCATCCATGTTATCTTAGATGCACCAAATTTGTCATTTTTAACTGATGAGTAATATTGCATTCTGTATATATACCATATGTTTTTCACCCATTTGTCTATTTTGGGACATTTGGGTTGTTTCCATTTCCTTGCAATTATAAATAGTGCTGCATTAAACATCTTAGTACAGATGTCCCTTTGTATAAGTATTTTGGTTTCCTTTGGGTAGATTCCCAGAAGAGCAGTTGATGGGTCAGATGGTAGTTCCATTTTCATTATTTTGAGGGTCTCTCACGCAGCTTTCCATAGTGAAAAGCCCTTTCTCCTCCCCTTCAATCCTTCTGAAAGAAAACTATAAGTTCTAATGAAGATTGGCAGCCCAATCTTTTCTCACCTAGGCCTGAAACAATCAAATCAGCAAGTCAAATCTCCATAATACTACAAGGTCCTTCTTGAAATTTACAATTCTGAAGCAAAAGCGAAGTAGCTCATATTTCCTAGTTTCACAAATTACAACATTACTTATCAATGCACAGCTATGATAATGGGAGATACACTGGAACACCTTGACTCTCTCCAGGGAAGCTCTTTTCTTTCTATTTTTTTCTTTTTAATCTAACTTGGTTTCAGTTCTCAAGACCAGGACTTTTCTTTCTTGAATCTTTTATTGAGAAGCTAGATCTGTCTGTGTTTTGTTCGTACTATATTGTTTTGGGCTGGTTTATGTTGTATTTTCCAACAGGAATTTAGGGTAAGTAACAAGATCTGTGCTGTTTGGGAAATTCAGATTTTAAATTCTTGTTCCTTCCCCACCATCTTGTTTTCTCAGTCTTGAGGTGTGTTGAAAGTGTGTGGTACTTCCACCTCCTAAATCTTTGGTGTTGTTATAATGAGATAAAAGCTATTGCTAAAGAAATCTTGAAAGTCAAAACACATAGATCTTAATTCTGGCTCCAAGGCTGTTAAGAGCTGTCAATGAGACTAGAGCCTGACCTATTGTTTTATTACACCTGGAGAGAGAACTACTTTGCATTTCCTGGGGGTGGTGGAGGGCTCTTGTTGAGTGACTGAGTTGCTATTGAACTGGAAAATTTAATTGCTTATTGAACTTATGAAAAATTTAGAGAACTCCTATAAATTTCTCATTAGAAAAAGATTAAATTGATCAGAGTGGGGAAGAAAGAAGAAATACTTTAAAGAACTGTCTTGGCTAGCCGCAAAGAATTTTTTAAAACTGCATCTTAAAATTATGGTCTTCCTTTTTGAAAATCTAGCCTCACTGGGCTTCCTTTCTAAAATTCCACTTTCTTGGGTTCATTCACATTAGAGTGGCTATTAGGGGTTCATTTGTGTCCCCAAAATATGCTAAATTCAAGATCATAGTTCTTTAAAAAGCTAAATGGAGTGATTAGTCAAACAAAAGCTGAAAAGAAGCAAAGAGATCTCAATCTACCCCTTTTCTTGTTGTTTCTGCTTCACCACTGCTTTTAACTCCTGAAGACCGGGGGCTACGTCACAAAATAATAGCTGAAGAGAGAAAAGTCTTTGCTGCCACCAACCTTCAAGGAAATGATTTACATCTTTTCTTTGGTTATCTGTGGAGTGGTTCTGAAGTTTTGTTAACAGTCTTGGGTAAGTCTTCTTGTAAGGTAAACCTTTTATTTACCTTAATTAAAACTTGATAAGCTATTTGAAAGGACTCTTTTTATTATACCTTTGTGACTAAAAATTTAGCCAAACTAGAAAAAAAATTAGCAACTGGAAGTTTTCTGCTAAGACAAGGGTTTTCCCTTGCAAAACCAGTATTGCAAGTTTAAAAGGCATCAGCTTCTCCAGAGTGTAGCTTAACTGGATGAGATTAAGAAAAAAAAAATGAGGAAAAGAGACATGTTTAAATCTAAGCAGTTCCCTTAGATTTAAATATATAAGGAATAGATAAACTTCTCAGATATTAAACCTAGCCATGTGAGAAGATAAAATTGAGCTTTTCAGCTGTTCCTTAATAAATTAGTAAATTTAACATTTTGCATGCAGAATTTTTGAAAACGGTTAGATCTCTGTCTGTGTGTCTACCTATATATTTTATTGTTTTACCTCTAATGGTAGTCGTAAAAATTAATTCACATACATTTGGTTTATGAAGTTTACCTATGTAAATAATATTTTTTTTTTTGAGACAAGGTCCACTGTTTTTGCCCATGGACCTGCAGGCTCACATTGCCCGTGGCACCACGGACTCAAACAATTCCCATCCTCAGCTTCCCAGGTAGCTAGGATTACAGGCATGCGCCACCACACCCAGCTATTTTATTGGGACTGGGTCTGACTGTGTTCCCTCCAGGCGGGACTCCAACCTCAATCCCCAGACCCCACCGCTACTCCATAAGCTGTTGCTTACAGGCACATGCCCCTGTGCCCGGTACAGTAAATAATTTTTATATTCAGAAATATAATAGAAACTAACCCAAAGTATTTTTGAAGAAACCATCACTGAGGATAATTTTCGGGCCTGAAAACTAACTTTAAAATTTAATGGCTTCATTTGAAACATGCGTTGTCTTTAAAGTTATAATATTGGCTATAATACTTTTATTCTATCTGTATTTTAATTTAAAAGTAGCTCACGTTATCTAACAAGAAAGATAACTGAATGAGTCTCATGACATTTTTATGACCATATTCAGGAAATAAAAGCCCAAGATAGAGTTGTGTGTGTTAACTCTGATAGGAGAGTCTTGCTTTGGCTTAAGATTTTGGTAAAAAAGCTGGGGATGGTAAAAAGAAAAAAAACCACAAAAGTCTAAAAGAGGGTAAATTAAGGTAAACTAGTCTAAAGTTTAAACTGTGTTTCTAAGTTTTTCCTTTTTTAGGTCTGAGAGAGGGGGTAGAGCTAAAAAAAGCTAATTTTTGCATACCAATAGTAGGTAAACAGTACAGATACTAATTGACTGCCTTTTTTTTCTTTTCACTCGATTTCAACTCCATATCACCCTGAAGTCAGTCTGAAGTTTCCTACTCATGTAATGCTGGAAAATAGTCCAGGGGAGCTGTATGAATGGATGCAGTTACATCATGCCCATTCACTGTGTTATATGATGGTCCTCTCCTTTTCACAGAGATACATTCTCGAACACATTTTTTTTTAAGACTTTAGGGTTTTTTTTTATTACTCAAAAGAACTTCATCTTTGATTTAGTTTTCTGTCTCTGTGCTTGTGCCTTCAACACTTTCTACACGGGTTTTCTGCTCCTTGGTAAGAAAAGACCGCTTTCTGGCGTGGTGGCGCGTGCCTGTAATCCAAGCGCTGGGAGGCAAGAGGCCAGGGATCGCTTGAGTCCGTGGATTCGGGACCACCCCAGGCAACATAACAAGGCCTGGTCTCGAAAAAGCAGGCAGGCATCTTGGTGCGTGCCTGTAATCCCAGCTACCTGGGAGGCTGAGGCTGGGGATCGCTTGAGTCCACGGGATGGGGACTAACTACCCCGGGCAACATAGCAAGACCTAGTCTCTAAAAAAAAAGAAAAGCTCTGCTTGATCCTGTCCTGGACACATTTAGCACACATGGAGCCATAGGTTCGGCTGATGTGTTTTTTTGTTTGTTTTGAACAGCCTCATAAGGACCTTAGGACTCACAGAACACACTCCTCTACGCCAGCGTGATACACGTCGCATGTAGATGTTGGTGCCTTCTGAAACTTGTTCGAATAAAGGGAAACTATTCTATGACCAGGGGTCTTGTTCAGCTTAATTTTATTAGAGGCTATGTTGTAGGAAAGCCTACAGTGGTATGTCAAATGCTGGACTGTTCTGAATGCCTCTGTACAACGTCCCCAGAAGAGCCATTCTCTAACACATTTTCAATCTGTTCATTTTACCATTACTTAAGTAGTTCTCAACTCTGGTTTGGAAATTTAGCATTTACTAATTTTAATAATGGGAACTCATGTTATCTCTAAATTGTTCTCCTGAAATATTATTTATTAAACTTCAGTTTCTTATTGTGACAAAATAATGTGTCTATTAATAAAATGTGTTTTATGCCACCATAAAAATCATACTGGAAAGAATACCGGTGTAATAATATTTATAATTACTTACAATTACCAATGAAACTTTTGAAGGTGTAAAGCTCTAATTAGCATATTAAGGCTAATGAACGTAGGGGAAACTCTCTCTGGTTTTGTTACAGATACACTTCCATGAAGGAGAATGACCATTTTCCATGTCCCTGCTTACACGCAGTCACCTTGGATTACAAATCCTAATATGCCTTGCACCAGACTTCCTGAGTGGAGAAACTACTAAGAAATAGGGTTGGAGATGAATGACCCGGTGAACTTCCATAATACAGAAGGCAAGCAGCTCACTCTCTTGCTTCTGTGACCTAACTTACACCTCGGTACTGCTGGAAAGGAGACTCAGGGGAGACACTGGAAGAGTCACATGGGTGATAGACTCATGATGGGGGCGGGGGTGGGGATGGGATGGGGGGGCTGCTCTAGCCCTTGGTGGAGACAATGGCAGCCATTGTTTTGACTTCATGGTAAATCAGCTGGTACATTTTGAATTTTGAGTTTCTCCTTTGATCCCAGCTCTCTGGCATCTGCTTAACCCCTTTCTTGTGGTTTCTGAATGGGTAAAGTGAAAATTACTTTTCTTCCCCACAAGGTAGTTGAGAGGATTAAACAAGATAAAACTCTTGAAATCCGGCACATACTACATACTCTGTAAGTGGAAACTGGGGTTTTATGAGTTGAATCTTCTATTTTTTGTGCCTCTTTGACTATGCGTAACAATATACAGCTCAAACATGTGCAAATTGATTTTCAAAATATGTGCTCATGTGTATGTGTTGTCATAAAGTAGCTTTAACTCATGAGCTGGGGGAGAGAATTTTCCTAGCCCCCAGGAAGGGCTAAAATGACAGACTAAGAAAGCATTCAGAATTCAGATAGTTTCAATAAATGACTTTCTCTAGAGAGCAACTTCCCCTACTTCTCAGTCCTCTTAGTGGGCAAAAATGACCCACTACAATTCCTGAGTTTATCTCCATGCCCTCTCTATGGAAAATTTCTCTCTGTAGTGTGCTGTAAAGATTGTCTGACCACAGTCGGGGCCAAGGATTGCAGTTCGAGTCCCGCTTGAGGCAACACAGCAAGATCTGGTCCCAAAAAATAGCTGGGCATGGTGGCACGCGCCTGTAATCCCAGATACCTGGGAAGCTGAGGCTGGGGTTGCTTGAGTCTGTGGTACCCCAGGCAATGTGAGCCTGCAGTTCCATGGGCAAAAATAGCGAGACCTAGTCTCAAAAAAAAAAAAAAAAGATTGTCTGACTGGCCTAATTGTCTGACTGATCACGTATCCAAACATCTTTCTAATTCTATGGGCAGAGAGGAAATTTACCTACCCCTCTGGGATTTTTTGTCAGGTTGGTAAAATAAGAAAATTAACAGCAGATGGATTAATAAGAAAAAAAGAACAATTTTAATGATATACATCTGGAGAACTACATACATTTGGCTGCAACTTCTTACCCCCAAAAAAGCAGTTTTTCAAGCAGTTTTTAACCTCAGCTAATTGAAATAGAGACCTGGAGCTTTAAGAAGAGAGGAGGTAACTCAAATGACAAAAACTAAATATTTGTCCTGCTATGGAGACAGGTTTTACTCATAGAAAGGTTATTTCTAGAGAGAACCCTAAATCTGGGTAATATCCCCAATTTTCACTCTTCTAGATAGTTAAGGGAATGGTGAGGTTGCTCTCGAGCCTTCAGGGCCTTGGCTGACCTCTTGAAATAAGCCACATGCCTAAGTGACATGTCTCAGGGAGGCCTGCCCCTCACATTCAACTTTGGTTCAAGTTTCGAACCACATAGCATTAACACAGATCCTTGGTGCTCTCTTGAGATTAGGTGAGCAGGGGCCCAGTTCTTCTCTCTTACCAGCAGGGAACTAATAGCATACCATCTTAGGATAGCTTGAGGAAAGGTTAGTAAAAGAACTATTTACAGAGGTGCAGAAGGAACTGGAAGAAAAGAACATCCCTACCAGACTTTCTTCACTTGTAGTCCGACCAAAAGAAAAGGAGTGCAGATCAGGAGATGTGAAATTCTTATATATAAATTGAAATATCACAAGATGATGGTGCAAGGAGGAAACTTAGAAAATAAATCCCCTCCCATCATCACCATCCCTCCTTTGGATTTCTTGGGTGACACCCCATTGGCCAAACCAGAAGGTAAAGCAAACTCTTGATACTGTAGCTTCCACTGGCAGCCAGCTAGAGAATAAAGCAGCAAGAATAAGATGGAGGGTGTGGCTGGAGGCTAGAGAGATGTATCTGGCATGGATACCATTCACTTACTCAGTAACAACAAAGGAAACCATTCCTGTACCTAATTTTTAATGACTCTCTTTAAAGAGCAAATCAGCAAATTTATAACATCACACCTATTCTCAGTCCACAAGAGCCATAATTCCTACTTCAGTCAAAATAGCCTATGAACCATTTTTACTTAATCCAAACGCCCACTGCTTGCCCCCCCCCCCACTTAATCCCACTTATCCAGCCAAGATCAACTTTAAATCTCACTCCCTAAGGCCTTTTCTCTAACAGTTTCTGTCTCCTCTGATTTATTGAAACTTTGTGTGGCATAAAGCTGACTCACTTCTGACTTTGTTTTGTAAGTCTTGCTCAGATTTATGTTCACACATCTCTGTATCCCTATGGAGGGAGATCTGTACAGACCATTCCAGACGAGAGAAGCTTGGAATGTTCCTTAGGTTGTTGTTGAGGGAGGTATGAAGAATTTGGCCAATCTCATTTTTCTAGGGTGATGTTCCTTTTTTTATGATTGTTTAATAGATACTTAACGCTTGAAGCTTAAAAATACGCAAATCCAACAAGTCAGAACAATTGTGACAGGATTTATGTTTACGTTACAACATTGGCATAGTTCAGCTACTACCCTTGGGTTACTTTTGAAGAACTTTTATTTATAGTTTTACTGTTTCTGAGAAGAGACTGGTATTAACTACCACAGAAATGAATCACTACTCTGTCTCTTAGGAAGCAGTAAGACAGTAAGACATGGAATTAAAAGTTATTAAAATGCATCTTGAGATGGTATGCATTTAAAAATTAAGTCACACAAAATAAAGTTGAGTTGTAAAAAGTTACAAATAATATTCTATTTTGCAAACTTGAATCTTGTTTCTGGAATTCTTTTGGGGCCTGCAAACACCCCCACCCCAATTTTCCAAATGGGACATTAGAGTAAGAAAAGCATTCATCCTTTCTGGTATCATAATCTCAAGGTCACCTCCAAGAGAGCTGTCTTTAGATTTAGAGATCATTCCCTGCATGTACAACCACTACTCAAGACCATCTTGCTAAAGTAGAGGTCATTAGCCTTTTCTCCATGTTTGATCTGCCATCTTTTCATCCTGTTACTATTATGCTGATTCCCCATACTCTTTCCTGCTCCCATAATACCACCTGTTCTCCTGTTTGCTTACAAACCATGGACTTTTCTTGACCCTCGGGCTCTTTCATAAAGTCCTGAGTACTTAATAAAAAGATATAACTAAATCAAATAGGAGTTCCATAATGAGGACAATAATAGCTGAGAAGGTTGGTGAGAAGGATTAAATAAGGTAATGTATATAAAGCAGTGTGCCTAGAGGCACATGGTAAATGCAAAATAAACTTCAGTTCTATAGCTCTGTAAATAATGAGAAAAATGGCTCCGTCCCCAAGATTATTCATCTTTGGATGCTGGCCATAAAACTGGTGTGGTGGCAATGGACACAGTTAACACCTTCTCTCTCTGCTTCTGGGTAGGACTTGCTTGGTTGGTGAATAAGCAAGTTTGGAAAAGAGCAGCCTTGGTTTTCGTGATCTCATGTTCTTCTGTATCACTGGCGATAACATCTCAAAAACAACAGTACTCACCCCCACACATCCCTATAAAAACACCTAGGTGTTTCTCACTGGCAAATTTCATCTCTCCTCTCAGGGTCTAAGTTATTAAGCTTTTTTTTTTTTTTTTTTTGAGACTAGGTCTTGCTATTTTTGCCTGTGGAACAGCAGGCTCTCGTTGCCCAGGGTACCACAGACTCAAGCAATCCCCAGCCTCAGCTTCCCAGGTAGCTGGGATGACAGGCATGCGCCACCACGCCCAGCTATTTTTTTGGAACTAGGTCTCTCGATGGGCCCCAAGCGGGACTCGAACCGCGATCCCTAGCCCCGGCCACTTCAGGCTGAAGCTTACAAGCACGAGCCACCGTGCCCGGCTATTAAGCTTTTAAGGTCAAACTTCTGCAAGAGTCTTGAAACCCCAGTGAGAGGTAAAAGGTATCTTAACCTCAAATAAAGAGTTTATTTGACCTAATCTTACTAAGAAAATACCAAACAACTACAGAAAACTCCAGCCCTGAATTCCAACTTTTAAGATTGTTTTTTTTTTCTTTGAATTCTCCAATCTCCTACAAGTGTACCATGAATTTTATCATCTCTCCTCCCAAGCCCTAAAATCCTGCAGTGAATTATAATAATAACAATAAATGCCGCCAATTACACCATGACAAACTCTTGGCATGTACTATGCCATTCAGTCCTCGTATTAACTCTATTATGTAGTTACTGACATTATTCCTATTTTACAGGTGAGCTAATGAGGTTCAGGGACACTAATTGTTCAAAGTCAAATTGCTGGAAAATGGTGCAGCCAAAATTTAAACCTGTTTCTGAATTCAAAGCCAGTATGTTCAATCTCGTGCCTGTCACTACCCACCCATCCTTCCATAACCTAACCGTCACCTTCCCTCCTCTGGCCATCTTTGTCACCTGTGATTTTTCACAATATTTGGATTATATTTTCTTAAATATCTTGCTTCTTCTGGCTCATATTTAATTCAATTTAATGTTATACTGAATTTTATAATAGATACAAAGAATTCATCCCTCGATTTTCTTAAAACTAAATTTTCTTCACCCAAGTGCAGTAGCTGTTCCCTTGGATAGTAAGTCCTGACCTGTCTTCTTTTAATGCACAAAAATTGTGAGCATATTAGCAGAGCACTGGGCACGGGTGATATCTCTTGGTTCTATTAGCCGCAGACTCCCAGAAAAGATCACCAAAATCCTCTATTAGCAGTAAATTTAACTGCTCTGCTCATTACAGGCAGGGAGGGCTTATTCAGCTTGCTGATACAATCTTAGTGTGTCTCAGGAATGGACTGATATTTAGGGAGTTTAGGCTGTCTAGATGAAGGGGGAATTTTCAGTGTGGGACCTGTTAGAGTTTGTAATATAATAGTTTACGATATAAAAGTTTAAGGTTGGTGAACCCTGGGAGGGATGGGTTTTGAAACTACTCATGAGAGTAAACCCTTTGATAAACAGTCTGGTTTTCCCAGTTGAACTGTCAATGCTTCAGATAAATGATTTTCCAGGATGTTTTTGGAACAAACATTTTGCAACTTTATCATCTTAGGCTAGAATGTCTCAGAGTAGAAAGCTATGCTAATATAATCAGTCTTATTTCTTGTAGTTGCAAGCAATTTTTTCTCAGTTCTTTATATCTCTTATCTGTAAATGGAGATGATTATAGCACTTACCTCACAGAGTTATTATAAAGTTTAATGAGTTAATGCTGGTAAAATGCTTAGAAGAGTGCCTGGTACACACACGGTGCTGTGTATGTGTTTATTTATCATCATTATAAACTACTACATTTTAATTAGCATTCGTCTTGCCAGACTGTGGAAGACTTTCAATCTAAATTGGTTTGTAGAAGAATTTTTTTCTGATAAAATCAGATTTGTAGACATGATAGTCATCTTGGATAAATAAAATCCATAAAATTTGCAAGGGAAATAAAAACAAAAATAGAAAGAACTATGTTAAACTAAAACACTTTTGTGCAGAGAAATAAAAATTAAAATGAAAAGATATCCCATGAAATAGGAGAAAATATTTGCACATCATGCAAATATGTTTATACAGAAGAGCTAAATAGACACTTCTCCAAAGAAAAAATACAGATGGCTTACAGGTAAATTTTTTAAAATTCCAGCATCACTTATCATCAAGAAAATGTAGATCTAATCACAGTGAGTTACCAACTCTAGTGAGACTGGCTTATTTAAAAAAAATGTCAGCGAGAACGTGGTAAAAAAAGAACACTCAAACACTATTGATGGGAATGTAAACTGATCCAACCCTTATGGAAAACAATAGGTAGTTTTCTCAAAATATTAGAAATAGATCATATGGTAATGTGATCCAGCAATTCCACTTCTTGGTGTTTATCTAAGTGCAAAAGCACTCATTCTAAGAGATCTATGCACCCATATGTTCATTGCAGCAGTATTTACAAGTTATGGGAATGACATAAGTGACAGTACATCATTCTGTTCAACTATATAAAAGATGAACTCTTGCAATTTGTGATAATGTGGTTAGAACCAGAGGAGATTTCAATTTGTGAAACGATTGAGAAGGAGGCACACAAACATCAGATGATGTCACTCAAAGGTGGAACATGCAGATATAAAACAGAACTAAACTAAAGCAAAAGAAGTCCTGGGAATCTGACTCTAGAGTTAAGGCTCCTAGAGGGAGAAGGTGAGGGTGTGAGAGCAAAGAGGGGTAGTCCCAGATGCCTATAATAATGGAATCTGGGGACTTTATTAAGTGGAGTGTGATGGGGCTACAGAAATATGAAGAGATGTGAGCTTAGTCCATCAAATCTAAACTTTCATAAACCAATGTTACCTCAATATGAGGGGTGGTAGCATGAAAGAGAGAGAGAGAAAGAGAAAATAAAAATAGTGTGTGCTCCAAGAAAAAAAAATCAAGGCAGCTTTATAATTAGTTTGACTATATGGAAACAACCCAAACGTCCCAAAATAGATGCATGGGTCAGAAAGTTGTGGTATATGTACACAATGGAATATTACTTAGCAATCAAAAAAGACAAACGTATGTCATTCACAACAACTTGGATGGAGCTAGAAGGAATCATGTTAGCAGAAATAAGTCAGAAAGAAAGAAAAATACTGGATGGTCTCAGTTATATGAGGGATAGAGGGAAAACAAACAAAACAGAAACATAGAGCAAGAGAGGGAGGAAGGTAAAATTGGGGGAGAGATAGGCACAAGAGATTAAGATCGTTCACAGGTGATAAGGTGGTGGGAGATCCTCAGGTTAGACAATGATGTAAAAAAAATGTGTGTGTGCATAATCAACTAAAAAATAAAATTAAATATATATATTTAATTGGCCTAGCTTAGGTGGTTGTCCATCCTTGTTTCAACTTGAGGTCACAACGAAGTCTTCATCTTGATGCAATATTCTGGCCCGACTTGGATTATGCATTCACTTCCAGAGGAAAGAACTGAGGTGTCTGTTCCCCTGAACCATACATACTGAAAAGTATTTTGAAGAAATGACGTGGGAAAAGACTTTCCCAACGAAAGTTTCACCAGGCAAAGAACAACCACGAGGATGCTAGGTGTGATGGCATGCGCCTATAATCCCACGCTGCGAGGCTAAGGCCAAGGATCACTTGAGTCTGTGGGTTCGAAACTACCACAGGCAACATAGTGAAACCTAGTCTCAAAAATATACAAAAGAAAAGAAAAAAGAACATCAATATATGCACACAGTATAGAAGTGACAAGAAACAGCAGATTTTTTGATTGGGACTATATTTGATGTCTCCGTAATAACATTTATAGATCGCAATGTAATATGAGAAAGAAAGAAATTAGAAACAAGTTGGGGGAAAATGGAATAATAGCTATAGTTAGAGGATGCATAGGCCAGATCAAGCAAATGAGCTTCAGATGAAAGAGACCAGAGAAAATGTGTTTAGTTTGATGCAGAGGCGCAAGGAGGGAGAGTAATAAAAACCATAGGAAGAAGGTTTTAGTCTTAGGACTCTCTCTCTTTTTTTTTTTTTTTTTAATTTATTTTGTTCTTTAGATCACAATCTCTGTAAGTGTTTTTTGGGGATACCTCCCCCTCCCTCTTTCCTCTGGTACCCCTTTTGCCCCTTCCATTCTCTCAAACCCCACTCTTTGTTGTTTACTAGTTGTCCTTTCACTGGGTGAGGGACTGTGTTGTTGGAACCAGGCAAATCTTGCTGGTAGGTTTTCAGTCTTAAGCTTGCCTTGGGCGGCCAGTCTATATTCATTTGTGATCTGTCCATGTCTTCTTGCTGCAGGCCGTCTTCTCCAAATTGCCCTTCTCCATTGCTTTGCTGCTTTACCTTCTGGCTCTGGTATCAGATTTAGGGGGTCTCGGCCCCAGCCAGTGTTGGTCAAGAAGTTTCTCTGTGGATACAGGCGTCTGTGAATGGCCTTTGTAGATCATCTCCTCTGCCTCCGTTTGTGGTTTTGATGTGAGGCCGATTACCCCATCTTTGGTCTTCCTCTCCTCTCCCATAGTGTGGGGAGGGTGTGTTGCTCTCCTTGAAGGCGTTTCCCAAATGAAATCCCTGGTCTTCAGTTCTGGTGAGCGCATAAGTGTGCATAGTGACATCGTTGTTTCTCTTGTCTCGCATGCACTGGTTCTCTTGGTTGTCCATGTGCTGTATCCAGCTCAGGCTTGTGGGCTGGATTTCTGCATGGTCCCTCGCCTGTTCTATGTTGGGGTTTGTGTTGCGCATGTTCTTGATCCTCTGAAGTTTAGCTGGAGTAAGGGCGAAATGGAAGGGGCTCCATCCTCTTCCCCTACTGCCCCCTGCTCCCCC
>PVHY01016865.1:0-32757 GCA_004024945.1 Uropsilus gracilis
GGAGGGAGGAGGAGGGATCAATTAATGCACAATTGTGACAAATCAATAAAATGAATTAAAAAAAAAAAAGAGAGACCAATTCCAAAAAAATAACTGGGTGCGGTGGCGTGTGCCTGTAATCCCAGCTACCCGTGAAGCTGAGGCTGGGTATCGCTTGAATCTGTAGTACCCCGGGCAACAAGAGCTTGCGGTTCCACAGGCAAAAATAGCGAGACCTAGTCTCAAAAAAAAAAAAAAAAGTACTATTCAAGACTGGTTTCCTCTCAAGAGAACAGAGATCCCAACTCCCAAAATAAAATGGCACTATGGGAAGTTCATAACTTTTCTTGACCGGGATAGAATATTGGATGATAAGGCAACCAGCAGGCTCACAATCTAAGGGAAAACATATGCCAAAAACCATGTGAAACACAAGAATTGGTTGACCTTGATCAGAGACATCCAAACACTAATAAGGAGTATTCCACTAGTCAAGTTGGCAAATTGGTGAATGAACAGAGGGCATAAATGACAGATGATTAAGCCTCCAGGGAGTAGAGGAACTGAGGCAGTCCACACACTTATAGGACTTTTTACTACAAACTCTTTTGAGTGTTCACAGATAAGACTGGAAGTTTCCTGAGAAAATCTCTCTCTGGAGCAGACCTAAAGGAGAGAAAGAAGAGGCACTAAAGAGGCAAAAACTCCACTGACCCCTTCAGTCACTATCCCCTTTCTGGATCAAATGTATTAGCCAGTAAGGTAGAAGGCAATAAACACTGGCCCCTTGGGACACTAGTGAAAACTCATTGCAGCTGAGAAAAGGTAATGGGGAGAAATTCCTCTACCCCTAGATGAGGAGAATTATGCTGGAGGAGGGCAAGGGAGCATGAAAAATGCTATATCCCTGAGATCCAAGGACACAGTCTGTCAAAAACATATACAAATATTTGCCATCCCTACTTCTAAGCTAACAAGCTTTGAGCAACTTGTATATTCCAAGTACATGCTTTCTCTCACATGGAGAACATAGTGAAGATCTCAAGTCAACTGGTAGAACATACACTGAAAAATACTCTCTAGCAGCTAGTCCCACCCTGAACACAACATATTATGAGGTAAATTTGAAGCCTGTAATTCACTAAGCATAACCATAGCAGCAACAAATCTCAAATCTAGGTCAACTCTTTACTAGATTAATTCCAATTCCTATACTAAAGACTTGACTTAAGGAAAGAAATATCTTTTTTCAAGCATAAAAATAATATTTGCCTCCATCTCTTCTGCACAAGATATGTGCTTTCAAAAAAAAAAGTCACAAAGCATACAACCAAGCAATCCACTCCTAAGAGAAAAACCAATCATCAGAACCAGACTCTGGTATGAAATTTATGTTGGAAATACATGACAGTAAACTTAAAATAAGTATACAATGATATGTTAAGGGTTCAAATAGAAGAGGCAAACCATAAAAGACACGGTGAGTAATATCAGCAGAGAAATAAAACTATAAGAAAAAAGTAAATACAAATGCTAGAAATGGAAAATGTAGTGATGGGTAAAAGCCACTTCAACTGATTTATCAATACATTTATCAAAGTACAGGGAAAAAATAAGGAACTTAAAGGTCTCAAGAAATTACTCAAAGTGAAGCCACAAACAAAAAGGAAAAAAACTGAACAAATTTGGGGACAAATCAAATAGTCAACAGGCAGAGTGTCAAAAAGAGGAGAAAATAATATAGAAGAAATAGGTGAAGAAATAATTGTTAATAATTTTCCAAGGCCAACGACAGAAATAAAACCACAAATCTAAGATACTCTGAGAAAAATCAAGCAGAACAAACACAAAACAAATGAGAAAAAAAACAATGTGTGCACCTCAATACAGAACAGTCAAACTGAAGAAAACAAAAAAAACAAAGAGCATTCAGAGAAAAAAGACAAACTACTTTTAGGGGAACAAAGATATGAATGACAGACTTTTCTTCAAATACCATGAAAACTAGAAAACAAAATAATCTGAGAAATATTTTCAAAGTGCTTTAAAAAAAATTGTCAACCAGAACTTTATACCAAGTGAAAATATCTTTTAAAAATAAAGAGAAGTAAAGACTTTCTCAGACAAAAACAAAAAAGATACTGGCAGAAATTCCACAATCTAGGGACTATTAAAGTTTTTATTAACGAAAGGTCTTCAGGCAAAAAAATTATATGAGATAGACTTGGACCTGCACAAAGAAATGAAATATTCTGGAAATGATAATAAACAAAGATGAAACAAGTAATTATTTTTTCTTTATTTTCATTTTTCTCTGGAATATAATGAATGATTTAAAGCAAAAAAAAAAAGTACCATTGTATTTAGTGCTTCTACATATGTATATGTAAAATAAATAGTAATAACACAAATTGTGGGAAGGAGGTATTGGGGACATACAATTTTAAGGTTTCTAGTGAAGCAGTATAATTTTATTTGATGGTAAATTGATTTGTAAACGGTGTATAGTGTAAGCACTTAGGCAATAATTACAGAAATATTTTAAGCAGTATAAATATCAATAGAGAAAACAAATGGAACAAAATTTGCTCAAATAACCCATAAATTCAGGAAAAAGGGGGGGGGGGAATGGAGGACAGATGGAACAAATAGAAAAGTGGTTATAAAGTGATTTTAAAAAAACTGTGAGTAGTTGTGGGTTTTTTTTCTTTTTTGTTGTTGAGACTAGGTCTCTCTATTTTTGCCCGTGGAGCTGCAGGCTCACGTTGCCCAGGGTACCACGGACTCAAGCGATCCCCAGTCTCAGTTTTCCAGGTAGCTGGGATTACAGGCGCACGCCACCACACCCAGCTATTTTTTTGGAATTAGGTCTCGCTACGTTGCCCCAAGCGGGACTTGAACTGCGATCTCCTGTTCTAGCCACGGCTTCCTAGACTGCCGCTTACAGGCATGCACCACCATGCCCGGCCTCCTGCGAGTAGTCTTAGTGCAACAGAACTACAGAAGTGACTGAAGAGAAGTTCAAACTAACAGTTGTAACAGCATTTACAAAACTCAAAATACAATGAGTGACATAAAACAGCAGGGGAATAAGGACCGAAAAAAATGAGGCTGTTACAATTAGAAGTAACAGAGCTAAGAAAGACTGTAACCCAATTCTTAAAAATACAATTGAGGGCCTTAAAAAAAGACAAATGCAAACAGTGGAGAGAATTAATGAGCTTGAAAGTATGAAAGCACAATGTCAGAGAATCCACAAATAGAACAACATAGAAAAAAATTACAAAATGAAAATATTGTAAAAACTCTCTGGGATAATCCCATTAGGGAAATGTTTGACCCCAACATTACCCTAATAATGCAAAGATCAAACAAAAATATAGCAAAAAGTTCATTTCTAACATTAATTTTTTATGAATTGTTTTTGACATTTGTATCTGAAAAGAGTAGTGCCTAAACCATAGAAACACAGATTTTTTTTTATCTTCCTTTTAATACAAACTGTCCAAGAAAATACTTATATGTCACATTACTGATTTGTTTTCAGAATGTAGCAAGAATCATGAAAGTACAAAAAGGAAAAAATTCCAAATGTGAGTAAAAAGACAAAAAAAATCAGAACAGGCACTTTATCATGTGGATGTCAGGAAAACACTTGAAAATAAAAGATTTCCACAATCATTAGCCATTAAGGAAGCACAAATCAAAATCATAAGGAGATGCCATGACTCACCAGCTAGAATAAACAAAATGAAGATTGTGCACAGTATGTGTAAGTGAGCATGTGAAGTCACCAGACTCCCATAAAATAATGACTTAGTCACCAAATTATTCATTACTGAAAATGCTAAATTAGTATGTTTGCTTGTTTTGTTTTGTTTTTCCACTTTTTATTTTGAAGAACTTGAAACACAAAAGTTACAAAGGTAGTAGAAAGCTCCCTGTTCCCTTTATCCTGTTTTCCCAAATGGCAACAGTATGTACAGACATAGTAAAATTAATGAAATTAATGAATTAACAATGGTACAACATGATGAAGCAAATGATATTCACTATTCACAGATTACCAATTTTTCGACTAATGTCTATTTTTTGGTTCACATCCAGTCCCACATTGTATTTAAATGTTCTGTTTCTATAGTGACAGTCCTCTATTTTTCATTGTCTATCATAACTATGACATTTTTGAAAAATACTGGACAGGTTTTTTCTAAAACGTCCTCAATTTGGGTTTATCTAGTGTCTCTCAAGGATTTTATTGAGATTACAGAATTTATCAAAGATTATCTCAGCGGTGATGTGTGCTGTGCCAGGGGTAAATGATGTTGACAGATCGCTTGCTTAGGCGGTACCTTCCAGCTTTCTTCACCTGAAATTGTCATCTCCCCTTTATAACTAATGACGTTTGGGGTTATTTCTTCTAAGAATTTCTCTTTTCTCTTTTTATCTTCTTCATCCTTCTATCACCTCTGCGTTGTCAGCTTTGGCGTTTCTTTATGGACTGGATTTTCACTCTTTTTCATTTTTCCATCTCTCTTATTTTTTCTATTTCTTTGCCTTTCTATCTCCTTTCACAAAAATGTCTTTCTCTAGCTTATTCAAAAATTTTCCTAAATCTGATAGTTCAAATCACTAGCTCATTTCTCAGTTACATCCGTCTTTCTAAATACCCATTATTTTTAACAACTACATATTTCATGTCTACACTTTTTCTTTGTCTATTTTATGTTTTCCTGTTCTTGTTCTATGCTTATCTCTTTTAGCAAGGTTATTAGGTTCCTTTCTAAATTGTGGTCTATATTTCTAATACTCCTGCTGATGAATTCTGTAATTCACTCTTCTTTTGAAATAGTTATACTTCTCAAATGTCTCACTACATTGGCTAGTGAATTCACTTTCCTAGTGTTATCATATACTCTGTCAGACAACAAAGGTGGGGAAGCCAGAATTTCAGTCAACATCAGCCTAATCAGTTCATATGAATGGACCTTGCTAGATCAGAAAATTGTATCTAGGTACCAGTAAACCGTAGGTATCTGTAATCACTCCTATTCTGTCCCACAAAACCAGCTCCTATTTCAAAGTTATATTTTTTTGTTAACCCAAAAGATAGGACAGTAAAACAAGATACTCCTTAATTCACCATGGAGAAGCAGAGGGGGATAAAGAAAAGTCAGATGGTGTAGTAGGAAACAAGTGACTTCCTGCCTGGTTTTATCAGCTCCTAACAAGCTTTTATAATGTAGTCATTACTCCTTGAGAATACCTGGACTAGAACTGGCATTACCATGACACAGACAGGCGTCATATTTGCTAAAATAATGACAGAGGAAAAATAAAAGCAACTTCCAATAGTTCTTTTACTTTTTGTTTTAGATCCTCTGCATACTATTATTTTTAAAAATTGAGATAGAGGACGGGCATTGTGGTGCATGCCTGGAAGAGGCAACCTAGGAAGCTTTGGTTGGGACCAGAGATGGTGGTTCAAGTCCCACCGGGGGCACGTAGCGAGACCTAGTCCCAAAAAAATAGCTGGGCATGGAGGTGCGCACCTGAAATCCCAGCTACCTGGGAGGCTGAGGCTGGGGACTGCTTGAGTCTGTGGTACCCTTGATAATGTGAGCCTGCAGTTCTACGGGCAAAAAAGAGCGAGACCTAATCTCAAAAAAAAGAAAAAAAATTTGAGATACAAGTCACATACCACAAAATTCACCCATTTAAATATTAAACACATTAGTGGGGTTTTTGTATATTCACAAAATTATACAACCATTACCAATAAGTCTGAAATATTTTCATCACCCCAAAAGGAACCTTCTTACCCATTTGCAATAACACTCTCTTCCCTCTACTTTCAGTTCTTAGCAACCACTAGTTCTACAGGATATAAATATTCTGAATATTCATATAAATGAAATCATACAAAATGTGATTTTTCATTTCTGGCTTTTTTTCATGTAGCATGATATTTCCAAGGTTCCTCTATAATATAGAATAAATCAGCATGCCATTCCTGTTTAGGGGTGTATTATATTCCACTGCGTAAAATTTACTTATTCATCTATCAGCCAATAGGCATTTGAGTTGTTTCTTACTTTTGGAAGTCATAAATAATGTTGCAATGAATATTCTGTACAAGTTTTCTGTGGATCTATATCTTCAATTCTCTTGGGTATGATGAAGTAAAACTGCTAGTTCATATGGTAACGAGGTAGTACTTCTTATCTTCTCACTATGCTAGCTATCCTGTGCTAAGTCAAAGCCATGATTGTCTTCCCCTGACTCACCAGCTGAAAACTCCACAATAATATTCTCAATTTCCTTCTTAATTTTCTGCTTTCACTCTAGTGCAGAGTTTTTTGTCATTATCACTGAGAATTTGGGTCAAATAATTCTATGTTTCTGGGGCATCGTGTGCACTGTAGGATCCTTCAGTATGTTTGTTTGTGTCCACCACACGCCAGTGTCATCCTTTCCCTCGTCAAACAACCAAAAATGTCTCCCTATATTACCAAAGGCTCCCTGTAAAAGGTGAGATTGTCCTTGATGAAGAACCACTGATTCAGAGTTTCTCCGCAGTTGATCTTGGAGGCACAAGCCTGTGCTCATGCTCATTTGGTATCTTGGTAGGAACCACAGAAGAGTCGTCGCCACTATTTAAATATACCTAATAAGCATTCAGTTGTATTACTTCTTTTCTGCCTTCCTCCTCCCAAGACAAGAAGATAAAATAAGAAGAAATCAGACTCTAAACCACACCCACAGTGGTGCTGGGAACCTGAGGACACACAGCCCTGCTAGGGCAGGAGGCTCCTCTGCCTACTGATGTGGCACAGGGTCCATAGCCACTGCCAGTCACATCTCCCTGTTTCCCAAGGCCTGGTGCAGTCACAGAAGCCAAGAAATCCATGCTGGACAATTCATGGCATCAGCAGATAGCTGTCTCATCTGGACAATGCATGGGCTTCAGTTCCCCTGCATTTAATTGGTATTAAAGATTAAAAAGCAAATTACCAAAGCAATCACACAGAATCCACTTGTCTATATCTCGCTACGGCTCCCAAGCAGTGTGATATTTACTGTCAGCTGGCATTTAATTACTCAGCCAGATTTGGAGGCCATATAATTGACAGAATGCTGAAGACTAATTCTTTAAAAGGATGCTTTCCCCATACAAGAACACTTGGGCTCAGAGGTGATGCCGTCTCCCTGTTCCAAGGATCAGGAGACAGACATCAGAACAGATTGATTCCTTCTCCCTCACGCTTCCCTACTGTTCTCAGTTGGTTTAGGGCCTTGTGCCTGCTGCAGTCAGTAGGGGAAAGCAAATGACAAATCAGACATGAAACATTTCCCCTTTCTACTCACCAACTCTAACCTGACCCCAATTCTGCAGAACATGCCCACAACCTGGGGAGAAACCTGCCCTCGGGCATAGCTCCACAGTTAATAGAACCCCATTTTTGTCAAGTACAAAGGAAGAAATGTGGTAGAGGCAGTTTGCGGGGTATCAGGGCACTGTTGATTAATGACCTGTTTCTGAACAGTCACCGCGTAACAGTGAAAATCTCTGCCTCCCCTATGGTTCATGCCATTGCTTCTGTGTTAACTTCCTAGTCTTTCCTCAATGACATCCCACACCATTTAGTAATTTAGACGTTAAAACTAGATTGGGCTCAGCAACACAAAACACAGTCAAGAAGGCAACTTAATGCTAAGGAAACACAGAAAAGAGAGTGTTTCTCTCTCTGTTCTCTCAGTTCTTTCAAGGTCTCAGTCCAGCACAGCTCAGTGCTGATCTGAATATAGAGAGACCTCAACACAAAGAGAGCACTGACCCTGTAGCACGCGTGTCCCAGCTTTTATTCTTAAAAATAATAGCAAAACTAAAAAAAAAAAAATCTGAAAGGAAGCAAGTTTTCAAAAAGGAGAAATAAAATGTCCTTGGAAGTCTCTAATCTCAACTAGTGATTCATCAAGGTCAAGCACCAATAGAAGTGAACAAGTTTAGAAGAAAAGTCTAAACAGGCCGAAAGAAAAATGTCACTCTGGAGGCATTGTGTCCTTTGGAGAGTTGCTCTCCTCCACGACTTAGTCCTGGTGGTGCACAAAAATCTGTCTTGTCTTTCCCTTCTTAGAAAATGGCAGGTTCCGTTGCAGTCGGGTCTTTATCTGAACGGTCCTCTTTGATCTGCGCAGGCCACGCTCTCCAGAACTGAGGAAAGTGCCTGGGTAGGAAAGGAACGGGTACAAACTAGATTTGCGAACAAATCCACCCGTGGCTTTCCGAAGAGAAAGCCGCAGACCTGGCTATTTCCGATGTCCCGTTTAAGGTGGCGGCACTGGCCCGCGCAGCGCAGGGTGGCGTCTGGACCGCGGCTGCCGTGCAGCTCTCGCTGCGCCCCGGCAGGCGCGCGCAGCAGATGCTCCCGCGCCTCCCCATTCGGGCGGATTAGGTGCCTGGACCGGCTCCAGCTACTCTGTGACTGCGTGCTTGCCCAGCGGGTCTCGTGCCCTGGTTCTCTCACCATACCCCTTCGCCAAGTGCTCAACCTAAGAAGCATCAACGGCCTCTGTTTAAAATGGGGGTTTATGTGATTGGCTCATTGCCTATTACAGGAAAATAATTAAAAAGCCAAGATCGTTTATTGTTTCAAAATCTTTGAGCTACTCCACCCTGCCTAATCACACAAAGGCAGTGGTAGGTAAACTCCCACTCCATTTCCAGTGCAATGTTCTCTTCACCCTTCTGAGCTCAGCGGCTCTTCTTGCTCACAGATTATCTGGAGGAAGTTTTCATTTTTAGTCTCAAAGCTACCTGACTGACCTGCTGAAGAGCCGTGACATTCTCATCAAAGCAAGGAATATGCCCTTGAAAAAAAGAAAAAAAATATATATATATATGGTGTGGTGTGGTATGCATACATACTTCAGTGTGAAGTTGTACCAGAACTTAAATAGTATTGTAAACCAAAGATAAATTAATAAATTTTTATTATTAGCAACAAAACATAGTAATATGCAATCAATTTTAAATAATGTAAAAATCAGAATTTTTATTTTTAAAAAGGAATGCATAAACACTCATAATCCTAATCACTGTAACATTTTATACACTTCCTTCCCATATTTTAAAAATAAAATTCTTTTTATACAATTATGATTATACAATATGTTTTTTCGTACCCTACATTTTTTCACTTTTTTTTTTTTTTTGGAAGCAAGTTTCTCACAGAAAGTATTCAAAAACTCCATTTTGAATTGAAATATAACACTCCCATAGTGTGGGGGGTCATTTATTTCATCATTTATTTAATCATTCTTCTATTGTTGGACATGTAGGTGATTCTTTTCTTTCAGTGTCATGAATAACCTGGAATAAACATCTTTGGACATAAATCTTTGACCTTATCATTGACTACATTCTCAGGTTTCTAAGAGCAGAATTATTGAGTCAAAAGTTATGAACATATTAAAGCTCTTAAAATAAATTGCCAAATTTATATCCAAAGAGGTTGCTTTATTTTATACCTCTACCAACATGTTCTCTCTTCCTTATTAAAGATCTTTAATACACAGACTCTATGTAGTCTCAGCTATAGATTTGTTCCTTTGTAATTGTTTATATATTCCAATGCTAAGAAAGACCACCCTCATTCGGAAGGCAGGGAAATAGCCACCTAAACACTGCTTTATGTTTCCAAAGATTCATTTTCTTACGCTGGGCTCTATAATCTGTGTGAAATACATGAACGTGGAAGGAAAGACTCTGTTTGGGGGAGAGGAGCCTCCTTTCCCCATCCTTCATGTGTCCATGTGGATGGCTCACTCCCGGGTTTCTTTTGCCCCAGTTCCCACCAGCCACTTGACTATGCCCTCCTACTGGGAGCTCTGCTCAGCTGGTCCTCCACCTTGTAGTTATAGGACAGCTACTCCCCCTCCCCTTGGAAATATCTGAAGTGTAGTTTGTTGCCAGGGGCTGGGCAAGTCCATCCAACCTAGGAGAAGATAGGAACCTCGACTTCTAACAGAGATCCATCTTCTATACCCAGTCTTTACCAGCAACCAGTGCAATAGGTGGCAAGTACTGATGCCATCTCTCTGACTGTGTTCACATCTCAACTGTCTTAAATGTGAGCAGGATAGAGGTATTCTATCAACCTCCCTAAAATCCCAGAACTTTAAATTGGTCTTTTTAGAATAGCTAGGCAATATTTTTAAGTACATGATAGTCCCTTCTTCGCCATCCCATGAGCCTTCATTTTATATCTTTGAATATAAACGTCTAGAATATTTCTTCTATGTTCTATTTATCGTATTGATTTATTCTATTTTATATTATAGATGTTATATAATATTTATGATATTGTTTATGACATAGATCCATCAACTGGAGTATGTAGGTTTATAATACATGTATTAATTGTATTTTGAAAGATGCGATGATTATCTATTTGAATTGTGATAGAGAAACCCTTAGGACACTGATTCCCAAACTGCACATGAGTCTGGGCAGCTCGTAAAAACCATGCTACTCAGGTTGCACTCTGCACCACCAATGAAATCAGAATGTCTGCTGGAGGAAGCAAGCATTTATATATTAAATGTCCACAGGAAATTAATGTACAACAAAGTTCAGGAACTACGGTGAGGCATTGGTATAGTGCCAGGAGAACAGGTGCCAGTGTTTTTGATGCCAGTTCCTGCACTGGCCCCTCCATTCTCATTTACAGAACATATGTGTTTTATTAGTTGAACATGGCTTCCCACCCTGGAAACATTTTTCACCAATGAAATTATGTCTTTTCAATAGTTTATTCCACCCAAAAGAAATATACTGAATTATTTTTACTTACTTTCCTAGACAGAACCTGTGTACTAACAGACTGGGCCCTTGTTTTCCTAGGAGACTATATGCCGGAATAAACAACAGAAAGGTAAACCAAACATAAGCATAGGCAGCACCATAAAAGCGTGATGCTTAAACCTGTAAATTTAGAATACATCACTAAATAATTACAGTATACATTCATTTCACCAGTTCAAAGTATTATGACAAAGTTGGGAATGTTTTTTGGGTTTATAACATTTACAGAGACTTCAACTTGGTCCAGACTACAGGAATAGAAGCCTAGAATTTATATAGCATATTTATCCTAAAGAATCATTCTCTCCACCCCCAACCCCAAATGTGCATCTACACTTTTAGCTTTCTGGACCTCCCCATCATTGCTTTCATGCGGGCTGGAACTGTCACAGCACCATCATTCCCTGACACTGGATTCTGTATGCTCTGATAGAACTGAAGAGGATGCTCTAAGAGTCCCAGGAACTTCAAGGCCCAAAGAAGGACCCCATCCCACATCTTTCTCTGAATCTCATACAAACTGAACACCATGCTGGCTGTGATTCATAATTACCTCTTTGTATTAGGAAAGGCTTACCCCTGTGCTTCCACCTTTGCCTTTGACATTGCCCAAGGATCCTAATATCCTGTCCAGTATTCAGTCTTGAACATAAACCCCCCTTCCCTGAGCTCCCACAACCTCCCAGTGGGCTTCCTGTATCCTAGACTCAGTTCTTCCCATCCCTTGCTTGCCATTAAGCAAAGGTACAGCTGAGCTGCTTTTCACAGAGGAATTTGAGCCTTGCCTACAGCTGGGACACTGAATTTGTCTAATGACTCCCCTTCCTAGGAGCCTCTCATTGGTGTTTTATTTTGCATTGTGCACTATCAAATAAGACATGGCTATCAGGATCTCTGGGTTCCCATTTCGTTTCCAACCAGTCCCTGCCTAAACACAGAGCACCCTCAGAGTTTTGTCCACAATGTCTTCTTTTTTTTTCCATAGTCTATCCCTCAGCTACCTAATTACACTCCTTTTCTACAATCCACTAGCATCCTCCAAAGCTTCAGATTTGAGGATGTCTTTGTCAGAGATCCTTGCACAAAGCTTCGAAGGTCCTTAATTTCCAAGATTCCCAAATGCTTGCATCTCCTGTGTTTCTCTTGTGACACCTTGCTGGCCTTTTTAAAAAAAGTTTTAGTGAAAAAATGACATCAATTACATTGGTGATGACATTATATATGCTTCAGATTTACAGCTTGATACTTGACCAGGTGCTTGGAAGATTTCTGTGTAGTCTAATCTCAATCCACCACCACAGAATAGACCATTCTACCCATTTCACTCACCCCAACTCCTACAGCTCTGGTAACTGCCAACCTACTCTCTATATCTGAATTTTTGTCTTAATTCTTTTGTTTTATCACTTGATTTTTTATATTCTATCTAGGTAAAATAGTGAAACAATGTCTGACTTCCTCCATTTGATTTATTTCACTGACCTTAACATCTTCAAGGTCCATGAACACTGTCACAAAGAGCAAGATTTCATCTTTTTATAACCGAGTAGTATTCCATTGTATGTATTTGCCACATCTTTATCCATTCTTGCCTCTATAACTGACCCTTTTACCTTCTTCAACCATTGTCAGAAGCAAGGGATTAGAGCTATAATAACAACAACGAGTAGTGGCATTCCTACATCCTGGGCACCTGCTGTGACACCTGGCATTTTTTTTTTTTACATTTTAGTTGAAATAGCACTGATTGTGTTGGTTATACCATTTTATAAGTTTCAAAGCTGACACCATGCTGAGATCTTTATATAGATCAACTTATTTAATTTAGTCCCTCAAACCACCCAAACCAGGAACACCACCTCCATCTGTACAGCTGTGCAAACTGAAGCTCTGAAGAACTAAGCAGCTTGCTCCAGATAACATGTGAACTAGTATGTAGACACTTAAGTCCCTACCTCTGCCAGATGACCAACATGGAACAGGAGGGAAAACAACACTTGGATAAGAGAGAGAGCCCAGGGAAGGCCTATGAATGGCCAGAGGCCTTAACTCCCTGCCTCTGAGCCTGCCCTTCTCATCTCTGCCCCCCTCCAGGATCCTCCTGCCCTTTGCTGGATGGCTGCTTCAGTTGTAACTGTGGCTGTTTGAGCTGTGGTTGTTTGAGCTGTGGTTGTAGCTGCAAGTAGAATATCCCCATTTTTAATTTACCTACATAAGATCTTGTCCCAGATATGTGGCAGAAGTGTGATTTGAACCTGTCATCCAACCCCAAACTCAACGCTCTTACCCACTAAGCAGTATTGACTCCTATTAGTAAAAATCCTATCTTTGGCATCTCAGGTCACTCAAAACACTAGTTTTGTTAGCCCTACCTCCTCACTCTACTTCAGTCCACTACTAGCTTTGTTCCCATATCTTGGATTCTAACATAAATAAGAAGTTCTACCTTATACCTCCCATTTCCTTCAGACACACCTACAGTTTCCTGGGCCCTGGCCACTCTGGCTACTGGATCACCAGGATTTTGGAATAGGCCCTGGTTCGTCCCTTCCCAAGCACTGGGTTCCCAACCACCTTCTCTGGATCTATCAGGCTTGACTTTGACTACATCTACCAGGAGAGAAGGACCAGGAAACATCCTCCTGCCCTTTGGTACACATGCTCCAGGAGGCAGTTGTTCTCAAGAGCTTGCTCCCACTGAGGCGGCTATCCCCTAGAGCACAGGGTCCACGTGGTCTTTCAGTCTTTTAATCCTGACTTCAATTTCAGGCCACTGGAAATCCAAGACCCAAAACCAACATGGTATATCGTGCATTTGTCATCATACCATACCATGCATTTCTCCTCCTTCAGCAAATATTTGCACCGTTTATACATGCAGCACTGGGCTTGATGGGATAACAAAGGTTCCTGTCCATACAGAGGACCAGAAAATATAATCTGAGAGAGAGAGAGAGAGAGAGAGAGGTGAACCTGGGGTTATTTAAAGAATGAGAAAAGATTCCACATGTTGGGTACATGGAATTGAAAACCATGTCACCAGAAACAAAGAATAAATTACAGACCCAGGGTACCATATACAACATGCTATTTACCTAGTAACATATGCTAAGCTCTGTCATATGTCAAGTGTTACTCATTCACACTTAACCACACATGTGTAGAGTTTAGCTTCACTACCAGAAGGAGAATTAGCCACCTGACAAGGGTGGTACCGAAGTCATCAGGCAGATGGGGGCTTGCCCCCTCCCCACTCTGGTCCTCTTTCTGAGAGTCTGCTGGGCTGCTGATCTGGCAAAAGACACAAATTTAACTCTACAAAGCTGTTTGCTCTCAGCTTTGTTGGGTTTGGGCCCCTCCCTGCTGAACTGTAGGGCACTGGGCTGTAAGAACCGTGTTGAAAGTGACTTCTTTGATGTTTTCAAAGGTCGGAGCACATCTCTCGCCTTTTGGAGTGTCACTCGGTTGTAGGTAGAGGATGTTTCAGCTGCTCTGAGAGGCAATTAGAGCCAATTATAACCCAACTAACCTCCCATGACACTGAAACTCCTTGTAGAACTTGCCTACTTCTTGCAAAAATAGTGTACATCTGGGTCTCACTGCAGATGGAAGGTGCCTGACAACAGCCACTACCAGAGGCTGGGCTGCTGTTCACACAGCTACATATCATAGTTCACGGGGCAGATTGTCACCACTGGTACGTGCACCCCATACCCAGAGAGTTCAAATCAGTTGGTCTGTGTTGGAGCCCCGGGCACCAGTATATATATTTAAACTATCTTCAAGGTTGAAAACAGTGATAAACACGAATTTATCCAAAGAGACAGCTGAGCTGCTCTGAAGTACTCCCCCATCACCCCCCTACCATCACCTCACTCCCTACTCCCAGACCGAGGGCAGACACATTCCTCTGGATGACTTGACATCTATATCACATCATACATTCACATCAAGTCTCTCATATTTTTATCATTCATTCTATTTACAATTAACTTTTTCAGCTATGTTCCTAATATATTTGTATTTTCATTTGATTTTGCTCAAATGAAACCAAAAATAGTTCAGATATTTTGAACTAAGCAAATAGACAAAGTAAAAGACTTTTTATAACTTCTTTCCAACATAGTTTTGAAAACTACCTACTTTTATTCAGTTTATAGGAAACTGAATTCATAATGTCTGGATATAAATTGGCATATTTTATAATTATAGGCACGTGCTTACACTGTGTGTATATATTTTCTCATATTTATCTATAAACATATATCCCTACTTCTAAAGCATGCACACACACACACACAATTCCCATGGCATAAAGTCTTACACAAAGCAGATATTCAATAGGATATAATCCATGAAGGAAGAAACTAATGAATAGACACATGGTAGATATATAGAAGCTGAAACTAAGAGATTAAAAAAAACAGTTATCTGCATAAAGATATATGGGTATATAGCTTATATGTAAATACAAACTTATTTCCAGTTGGCATATGATAAGAGGACATCTGTTATAAATTTCAAATTCTTTATTCAGTTGGTGTATGTATTTAAGTGATATATGCACTTAGCAAGATAGTTTTTAATTCTTTAAATGTTAGTATATCACACTGATGCCTTTAATAAAGACTAAATAAATAAAGGAAAACATTATTTTCTTATTGTTCAATGGTATTTCAAGATAAATTTGAAACTGTAAAGTGGATTCATCAGAATTTTATGATGAAAAATACAAGAAAATAGTAACTTCCGGAACAGATCGAGTTCCAGATCATGAGAATAATGCCAAATATCATCAGGGACCAATAAATTCAATCATTTTCAAAGGTTCTAACTTGGATAATAAGAGCAGAAATGTTTCATTAAACAAAACCTTAAGCAGAAAGTCACCAAACCGGAGTTCAGTTACCCTGTTCGAAAGGGGACAGCAGGTAGGAGGGGAGATTGTTTAGTGCCCAAAACCCAGCTTCCTTCTACTCTCTGCAAACAAGGTCTGGAAACCATTCATTGCTAACTATACATTAGAACTAGCTGGTGGGGGTAAAAATTACCATCTCCAGACCTACTCCAGAGATTCTGATTTAGGTGGGACCCGAGCACATGATATTTTTAAAAACTCCTCTTTTTGTTTGCTTTTTGAATAATTGAATAATTTATTTATATATATTTCACATCATTTTAATCCCTGGGGGTCACCCACCACCTGCCTTCACTGACTGATCCAACTGGCCCCACCCTCCCATTGTGTACTTTCATTTGGCTGCCCATATATTAGTGAAACCATTTGGTTTCTTTTTCTTTCTGACTCGTTTCTACCAGTATGATTTCTTCTAGGTCCATCCATGTGTCCACAAATTCATCAAATTTGTCATTTTTTTTGAGACTAGGTCTCGCTATTTTTGCCCAGGGAACCGCAGGCTCACATTGCCCGGGGTACCACAGACTCAAGCGATCCCCAGCCTCAGCTTCCCAGCTAGCTGGGATTACAGGTGCGCGCCACCACACCCAGCTATTTTTTGGGATAAGTCTCACTGTGTTGCCCTGAGCGGGATTCAAACCGTGACCCCTAACCCCAGCCACTTCATAGGCTGAAGCTTACAGGCATGAGCCATCGTGCCCGGCTCAAATTTGTCATTTTTAATTGATGAGTAATACTCCATTGTGTGTATATACCACAGTTCTTTCATCCATTCATCTGTTGGTGCAGTCATAGTTGAGAACAGTTCATCTAGCAAAACCCCTCTAATTCGTCAGCAAGTTCACAGTCCAGTGAGGGCTGGGCACATGTGAAGACAACACCGCTAGATGGGAGGCATGCCAAGACTAGGACCCCAAGTTCCTAAATGCTAGCCTAGTGATAGAAGGGCGTTCCCAGGAGATCCTCAAAAAAGTGCTGCTCCCTGAGCAGATGGACTGATGGACACCAGCCAGAGAATCTTAACATCACAGAAGAGGAGGAGAATTTACATGATCTCCCAATTGTAGACATGTACTTCTCCCACAGATAGATAATCATGAGGAGCAACAATCAATCACTTAAAGTTCTGACTAGGAAAGAAGTTTGAAGGAAGAATGGTCAGCAAACAGCTTTAATGAGGTTGTCTCTCAGGAGGAAAAAAAGAGGACCCATGACTAGCACAGCAAGTAACTTCCATGAAAATAGCAACCAAGATAGACTATTTTGTATATATTGTCTTGATCAGACTTTGCAACAAACCAATGAGGTTGATACCATTTGGATAAACAAACTTAAAGTATTAGTTTGTAAAGAAGTTCAGCGATTTGCTCAAGGTCATAGAACTTTAATTGGCTGAGCTGAAACTTAAACATGGGTCTCTCTAGTTTGAGGACTTGAGTTTTTAACCACCAGCGTATAAAAGAGAAAATCAAACTACTCCATCGCCTTAATTTTAATGGCGCTCAAATTGAATTCAAAAGGACACGCATGCCTTTCCTTCATAAAATCTGAACTCTGCAACCAAATGACATAGAGTTTAGAATCCAGCAACCCCACCTCCTGGCTAGAAAACCCTTCAAGCCTCCTTGAACAAAACATTGCTATAAATGAGTCACATTAGCTCTCTTTGTTTTGTGTATTTATTTCCTTATTATTTGCTCTTGTTATCTAGAAATCTATATTTTAACCCTAATTGTCTCCCTGTGGTAATGATTAAGGCATGACTGAGATTTGCATTGCAAACACCATGAGGTCTTCAACTAGAGCAGATGAATTCTGAACTTGGCATCTAACAGCATTTATTGCTTCATTTTCATGTCTCCCTAGCTTCATTTTGGGCCAAATTTGTTAATATTATTTTCAAGTTCTGAAAAGTTGGGAGGGGGTAGAATTCAGGATCCTCATTTCAGGTCTACATTGACTCTATCCAGTTGATCAAAATTGAACTTTTTATTTCTGAAACCCTATCTTTGAATTAAAAAAAAAAAAACCATGGATCAGTGCCTTATACATTTCACTAATGAATATTTATAGGACCACCCACAGGGTGTACAATTTCATACAAGTTACTCTCTTTAGACTAAAGTTTTTTGGGGAAATCAGAAAAGGCCTTAGAAAAAGGCAGTTGTAAGTAGGATGAATTTTTATTTCTCCCAAAGAGTGGTGAAGAGCCCTCAATCAGAATCTGTGCTTTTTTTGTTTTATTGTCCTAAAAGTTTTTTTTTCATTTCAGAAATAGTTACATCCTAGCCAAGTAAATACATTGCCATAAATTCCACTTAACTTTTTCTCCAACTGGAATAGCTTCATAAAAGACAACAAAAACCTGCAGAAAATTCAATGAGGGAATAAGATTGTCGATATAGTGTATATGTTTGAAAATAAAATGGTACAATCAGGTACAAAGAAGAGTCGGCATTCAAGTTAATAAAAATCAATCTAGAAGAAAGCAAACTGCTCTTTGGTGCCTAAGTAATCCTATCTTTTAATAATAATAAAACTTTTCACTTTATAGGCCTCTTTAGAGTCTCTAAGAATTTGCCAGCTGAGAACTGAAATGGAGTTGATGGAGTGCCCAGAAGCAAAGAGGATGCCTCAAATCCTCCAGCTTAACTCTGTCAAGGAGATGCCTGTTGTCATGATGGCCATGCCTCAACTTGCCTCACTTTCATATGGTAACTGTGATTATTATTCCCCCTTTACAGACAACAGATAAATCAAGCCTCCAAAATGCTGATGAACTCACTCAGGACCACACAGGTAAGAAAGCAGCACTCTCACTTTTTTATTCTAAATTTCATATTCTTTCCACCACCCCATATTATCTTTCCATCTTACACTAGTAGAAACTTTTTATCTAGTTTTGCTGACCACTAAAGAAAGATACATTTTTAAAAGGCTGCGACAGTAGATTCTTCATAATTACTCTCCAAAGCCCTTTGTGCCTAGCTAAGATTGTCTTCATACTAACCTATTAAATCATATTCTATAATCACTGTGGGTTGGTGACTTAAATAAAGACACAACTTCCCAAAACGATGCAAAGATATAGTTTCCCAAGAGAACTGAATTATCAACTGAAAGTTTTGATGGCTCTTAGAGTGAATAGCTCATGACTAGTCCCTTCATTTATCAGGACAAAAGATACAGTAGCTACTTTAACAGCCCTTGTCCCAACATTAGCATTTTCTTTCTAAACCCTGCACCTAACAAATGTGCAGGGCCCGTAAAACTTCACTAACTAGGTGTGCAATCACCTATGTATATAGCATCTTAGTGACCAGAACAGGTTTTGCAAGTGGCTTTGTCCATTAACTAGCTCACTGAAAGCTGTGTCTACTGTAGGAGCTTGGCTATGTTTCAATATGGCAGGGAGCTCATCTAAGCTAGATTTGGAGATGCATCTACCTGAGAAAGTCATGTTCCATGGAAGCCACTTCCAGGATTTAGGATAGATGGCATGGCTACAGTGTGTGTAGGCAGAGGAATGGGAACTCATCTTTGTTTACACAATTAGTGCCACAGCCTGAAAGAAAACAGACAGGAGAGGAAAAGGTACCCTGTCTGCTTATACCCTCAGATCCACAGCCAGAGCCCTCAAGGCTGCTTTGCTTATCGATGTTACCCACTTTGAGTAAATGGCAGGCGTGTTCTGCACACCCCACACACACACCACATCCCTGCAGGAGTGCTGTCCTGGAGGCTGTAGAGATGAGTGAGGAGTTTCTATTTTTGTATCAACAAATACCAAGTAGAATTATTTTTTTATGTTTACATAAGATGCCCCAAAAACTACAAGTTCGGTAGAAAGTGTTTAAGAGTTTGGATTTGCTATTAGCATTCAGGGACTGTCTTTGTGCTCTGTGACTAATTCTCTTATTAAGTCACTTATTAGTATTTAAAGATGTGGCGAATCCTATGATGGAGTGAGTCATGTAACAAAGGCAAAGAGAAAGAGGAAAGAGAATAAGGAGGCAATGATAAATCTGGAACCTAGTAGAGATTCATGACTTTCTTTATGGGCTCCTTAAGAGATCAGTGGGCCCATTATGACCTCTCAAGATAACAGAAAATGAAGACAGCTTTTTCTGCTTTTCATGCAAGGGGAAACTTATTTTACTTCCTCTTTTAACTTACCTTGGAAAAAAATAGATTTCTACAAAACAAGCTAGAAAAAGAGGTCATTAAGTATGCTCTGAATGTAAAGCAGTTACTTCAAGAAAAAAAGCCCTTTTCTCAAAAGCCAGCTACAGCAAAATTCTATGGTGTTCTCCTCAGCCGGATCCAGAGACCGGGGAACACACAGAAGATTACCTCAGCAGCCCCCATCCCCTTAGAAGCCTTGGCTTTTACTCTCTCCACTGTTGTAGAAAGCGAACAGATGTCCTCTAGGCAATTTTTCTCTACAGGACCTCAGAAAGTAACAGCTGCTACAGACTTCAACCATACCTTCCAGGCGCTTCTGAAGATGAGGGAATTTCCTTCCTTCCTTGCCACCCTCCCCGAGTCTCCACCCACAGAGCCAAGCTTGCCTGGTCTGCTCTACCACAGAGCATGAGGACAGATCTGATATACATAAATCAACATATTACTCATTTTCTAGCACTGCCTTTGACAGCTGTTACATGAGCACATTGTTAGAAACTGTCAAGCAGTGATACACAGTGCCTTTTACAACATATGTTGACTTTTATCTAATGTAGTTCCATAATTAGCCCCAGGGAAAGTGAATCCAGGCATCCACCTGGCTGTGTGATCTCAGTTAACCTTTGGTTTCTTCTGAGGAAAGTTCTCAGGGTGGGGTGGAGACTCAGACAGCTAAGCCCCCAGAAATCAGAGAAAGTCAGTGAGTGTGTGTGAGCAGGGTAGGGCAGGCACACTCTTACACCTTTTTGCTCTGTACCCTCTCTTCATGGAAATATTTCTGCAATCAGAGACTAAGGGTCTGAAGAACCCAAATTGTCCAGGTCTTCCAGAACAGGATGAGCCCTGGAGTTGTTGCCAGGAAAATGTCCCCAGAACATGGGTAATTAAAATTTCTGAAGGAGAAAGCTAAGTGTTGCTTCCAACTTTATACTTGTCTTCCTCTATATTTTTCTTTCAAAAAATACAAAACATGAAAAATACACATGGCAACAAGAGCACAGTGCCACTGAAATTTGGAGTTTAGTAGGTCACTTAGGAAGGTGGTATAGCAACAAAATACCGAGTTAGGGTGAAAGGGGGCTACACTCATGATATGATGCTTTCATTTACCAAGAAAGGAATCATGGGAAACTTTGTGATTTGTCAGGGCCTCCTCTGACAAATCCTCAACTTCAACTGGGAGTAAGGGCAACAGTCAAATCATCAAGGGTAGTCAATGTTCTCAAAGCTATTATTCTCCAGCACCATGGACAGTATCTAGATAGCAAAATCTTTTCACTGAGGGCATACACACTGTATTCCAAAACACCAAGTGAGAAAATGCAGAAACATTTTGTGGACAGGAAACTCTGTCCAACTGCTATTTCTCTGATTTAACTTCATTCTGTGCCTGGTTTAGGAAGTTCAGTCAGAGTTAGAGCTCTGGTTATCTTCGAAGTAATCAGCCAAAATGGATCTGAAAGAATCCAAAAGACATGAATCAAGCTAAAGGGTGGGAGTTTCTAAATAATTGATTTAAAACATTCAGAGACAACTAGAATTCCCCTCATAGGCATATCGCAGGTCAAAGGGAAATTCTCAGAATAAAGAAATGTCCTAAAAGATATTCTCCAGAAAGCACTGTGCCTCTATTTGGGTAACATCAGTTACAGATTCTGCTTAAACCACCGATGACATCCAGTTAAGCAAGCACTACAGATTAGAGGAAATATGAGAATTCACAAACCACATAGGAAATATTCCTTTTCTCAAGCAATACATTTTTCCAGTTTCTAGGTTAGGAATTAAGGGTACACAAAAGATATAAAAACATTAATTCAAAAGAAAACCTAAGTTTATTGCAGCACTATTTACAATGTTACTATTACAATATTTACAATAGCTAGGATATAGAAACGACCCAATGCCCCAAAACATTTACAAAGTTGTGGGTTAGAAAACTGTGGTATATTTACACAATGGAATATTATTCAGCAACCAAAAAGGACAAACATGTGTCATTTGTGGCAACATGGAATTATGCTAGCAGAAATAATCCAGAAAGAAAAAGAGAAATACCAGATGAACTCAGTTAGAGCTAGAAGCTAGAAGGAATTATGCTAGCAGAAATAATCCAGAAAGAAAAAAAGAAATACCAGATGACCTCAGTTAGAGCTAGAAGCTAGAAGGAATTATGCTAGCAGAAATAATCCAGAAAGAAAAAAAGAAATACCAAATGATCTCAGTTATATGTGAGATATTGGAAAAACAAACAAAAGGACAAAAAAGTTTAAAACTAACAAACTGACAGCAGAACTAAAGCATACAGGAAGGGAAGTGTAGGGAAAGTGAAATCAGGGGAGGGATGAGCATAAGAGCTCAAGTTATCAGTTCATGAGTGACATGGTGGTAGGAGAACCTCGGGGTAGACAATGATGTGAAATACATATAGGTAATCAATAAAAAGGTAACTTATGACAAAAAATTAAAGGTACAACAAAGACAGGGTGCTGTCCTTGAACTCAGAGAGCCACTGGTATTATGGAAGAGGAAGTTAAATAAAATGATAGTAAGCTATGGATTACATGTAGAATTACACAGTAAAAGGGGAAAGGACCAAAGTCAGAATCCCAAAGAACAGACATAGGGTATGAGCGAAGATGAGAATCCAAAGTAAAAAGAAATTGAAGAACTAAGATGTCATTGAAACAGCAGAGAAGAAAATTTCAAGAATGATTCTTCAAGTAAGATAAGAACAATTTTGTGGACTTACCAACTAGCAATGAGTATGCGATTTTATGGAGAGCTAAGAAAAAATCGTATTATAATGAAGATCTTAACTAAGGATTAAGTGTTCAAAGTTATAAATACTACAGGAACTCAGAAGATAAATGAAAAGGTCTATTAGAATAGAGACGTACAGGATGATTCATCTAGAAGATGGGAATTGAAGTGGATCTTGAAAGACTAGTATAATTTGAAGTGAAAAAATGTAGGATTGAACTTATAATAGAAGCAATGGTGTGGACAAAGCAGCAGACCATGTCTGTCCCAGTCATATCCAAGAACAGAGGTTTTGTTGGGAGATAGAAAGGACAAGGGGTAAAATTCCCAACAAGAAAGAGAAAGAAAAGGGACTTAGATACCAGATTCACAGCTATTTCTTAAGCTTTGGGTCTGGATCTAATATGATGAACTCAGAAACTGGAGAGATACAGCAAATTGAATAGATTATAGAAGGAACAGAAGCTATCTAGGGTGCACAGAATTGAGAGGAAGAAACAGGGTTAAACTTGCTAAATCTGAAGGGCTCCTCTTTCACTTGTACAATTAATTTTATAATTAATAAATGTATTTATTTATTATGATAAGAATAAAAAGTCCCTCACACCTATAACATGGCATAGAGAAAATGCCTTCATCCTTTCAATCAGTATGCAATTTTCCTTAAAGTGTCAGAGCATGGGTTCTAGAGAGCCAGAGTTGGTTCAAAGACCAGTTTAGTGACCCTTCAGTCGTTGAACTTTGTTAGGTTGCTTAACTATTTCAATTTCCTCATCTTTAAATTGGGGAGACTAATAACCTATTCTAAGTATTTTAAGTATATTGAAGGAGGCAATACTTAAAAATAGCTGACAAAAAACATTGTATCACATTATTTTGTTATGAAAAAATGTTGCTCAATCAGATCCATGAAATATCTGAAAATGAGGAGCATATGAAATAAATATCTCAAGAAAATGCTGGTCATCAAAAATATTTAAAAATCTGCTTAACCTTGACATTCAAAAATTAAATGATGGGCTGGGTATGGTGGCACATGCCTGTAAGCAGCAGTCTAGGAAGCTGTGACAGGGACCAGGGAACACGGTTCGAGTCCTGCTCGGGGCAACATAGTGAGACCTAGTTCCAAAAAAGTAGCTGGTTGTGGTAGTGCGTGCCTGTAATCTCAGCTACCTGGGAAGCTGAGGCTGGGGGTCGCTTGAGTCCATGGTACCCCCGGTCAATGTGAGCCTGCGGTTCCACGGGTAAAAATAGCGAGACCTAGTCTCAAAATATATATATATATATATATATATATATATATGATGGAATAATTTATATATATATGATGGAATAGTTGAAAATTAAACAGCTTGAAAATACCGAGCATGATAGGTGATTCTAAGAGGGTTCGAAAAGATTCCTGCTGCCTGATGTACATATCCTGTATAATCCCTCCCCTTGAATGTGAGCAGAACCTGTGAATAGAATATCAATGCTGTGATTAGATTAGCAACTCACTGACTTAGTTCATCAAAAGGAAACTTATCCCCAGCGAGTCTAACCTAATCAGAGGTGTCTTTAGAGAGGGTAAAATGTCAGAAAGACAAATTCCCTTTGGCCTTGAAGATGCAACCTCCATGAATCCTACCTTTGCATGAATTTTAGAAACAACCATAGATGCTTGCAAGAAAACCTGAGTCTCAGATAAGCCCCCAACCTAAGACAAGATCCCACTTGCAGCCTTGTGACATCCTGAGCAGAGAACACTGGTAACCTTTACCCAGCCTGTGGCTCTTGCAAATCATAAAGCAATACAGTAAGTCCTAATTTACCATCACCATTACAACTTTAAGCAAAATGACATGTAAGGATACTAATTTTAGCATCGATTGATATAAACTAGAATTTTGTTCTTGTGGCATATTTCTGGTCACTAACACATCAAACAATCTTGTAAATAAAGACCAAACACATCTAATATTAGGCAATCACTTCTATTCACCCATTCATCCATTTTCGAACCTGCTTATTCCAGCTCACCATCACAGATGTCTAAGGTCTCTCCCAGGAGTTTAGGACACAAGGTAGGATCCAATCCCGGATAGGATGACCCCCACCTCTCTTTCTCTGTTTCTTTCTTTCTCACTCTTTCTCTCTCTCTCACACACACACACACACAGAAACACATTCCAACTGGGACAAGTGAAACATACCAATGAACCCAACCAATGTGCACATCTTTGGGAGGTGAGAGGAAACCAAATAACAAGAGAAAACCCACACCGACATGGGGAGAATGAAAATTCCATGGGGAGAATGAAAATTCCATTCAGACAGTGGCCCCAGCAGGAATTGATTTCTTTTCTCTCATGTTATAACAAAATGATGTTGAATGAAAAGTCACCAAGTGTGTGGCAATATGTTATGCAGCAATAATAAACACACACACCCAGTGCTGGCAAAAGTGTGGATAAGTAGGATATAATACCTATGGTTTATGGCAGCAAGCTTGGTTTCTGTTTGCTACTACTTGGGAAGTTTGAAGAGATATATTCTCACTGTCCATCCAGTTGTGTGTTTTGGTTCTTATTCTGGATAAATTCCTAACAGATGCATATATTCAAGAAAATCCACAGCAGTGTGGCTTAAACAGCCACTACAAGCAAATTAAATGTCCATGATGGTGAGAATAAAATTTGTTATATGTTCAGAGCATGGAATACTAATTGTCAGTGAAAATGAACATGCCATAGTTATGTGATAATGTGGACTTATCTTAGAAACATAATATTGAGTAAAAAGAAGAAAGGCAAAACTATTCACACATCAATTTCCACAGGCAAAACTAGATTGTTCCTATTCAGGAATATCTACAGAGGTGTTGAACTAGGTATTTTAGAGGCAAAGAAATTAATTTTATAAACTTTAGGAAAGCAACTATCTTCCCCAAGGAGAAAGATGAGATTTACAGATGAGGTTGATTTTGGAGGATTTTCCAGAGTGCTGGCAGTGTCCATTTGTACAATAGTGGTCACATTATAATTTTTAAAACTATCCATGCACATGTTAAATGCCCTCCTCTGTATGAAAAGTGTATCTCACAACATAAAAGAAGAAAACTGAAGAGCAATTCATCTTACTGTCATTCATAATAATGGTTTGTTTTGGATATGCCTAAGAAAATTCTAGAATACAGATTTGGCGGCTCCTCTTGCACATGTGAACCTAGACAACTGGGCTTCCTTCCCTGCTCCATCTCATCCTGCAGAGCCACCCTCCTCAGACACCTGCAGACTCGGCCTCTGGTAGGAGGAGGGCAGTCCCTGGCAGCAGGAAAATAATAAGATTCATTTCTTTAATACTCCCAAGACACAGTCAGGGAGACTAGAGAATACTAATGCTGCCTACCAGAGCTCTGGAGGTTGGTGACTTATTTTTATTTTTTAAGGTCAATTGTCTCAGGTTGGTACACTTATTAGAGGAGGCTCAGAGGAGAAGTAGTAGCACATGCCTCTGTTCTTAATCTAAAAGGAAAAGTCAGAAAAAAAGGGAAGCTCCCCTTAACTGATGGTGTCTGGTCCTCTTTTTCAGAGCCTGGCTGAAGTGTCAGGGACAGAGTTGAGATCTGCAGTCATTCAGACATGTGGATCAGAAAGTCTGAGATAGAAGATTGAGGCCAAACCAGGGGCTTCCCTGACCCTCTTTTTGCCTGCTTTCCTGAAGTTTGTTTTTCTCATTATCATGATCACCGTAGTAGCTTTCCATTGCCGTGGAATAAATTAGCACACCAAGTGGCTTCAAACAATGGAAGTCCCCCAAAGTTTTGGGAGGTCAGAAATCTGGACACGACTAGACTGCATTCTCAATGCAGGCACTGACTAGGTGAGACCTCACTCAGGTTCTGGCCAGGGCTGTGGCTCTCATCTGGGGTACGTTAGAATCTACTTCCAAGATCACTCATATTGTGGACAGAATTCATTTCCTCATACTTGCAGAACTGAAGTCCCCATGCGCTTGCTACCTGCTGTGCAGAATTGCCCTGACACCCCAGAGGCTGCCTACATTCCTTATCACACAGGTCTCTCCATCATCACAGTCAGAGCAGAGAAATACTTGTACGTCCAGTTCCCTCATGCTTTCAATATGGACATGTAAGCTTACTTCTGCCAGGACCTTACTGAGCTCCCTGGTTAGGAGTCATGTGTGGAATGAAGAAGAAATTGAGACGGAAGAGATGGATAGCGATCTGTGAGGCTAGCCCACAGAATGGGGATCCTGGGAAGCATGTCCAGGTCCAACTGTAATGAAACTGAGAAACCTCTTATATACCCTGCAAGGAAATGTTACAATGATGTAATGAGGAAGTAGCCAAGCGTATGTGACATGCAGCAGGGAGGATATGGGGATGCACGATAACAGGAGAATTTACCTTTGGGGGCAACAGTCATTACTAATATGTCATATGTCTCTTGGGACATTCCAAAGAGATTAGGAAGCTGGGTTACAGGTGAGAGATGTGCTATTGCCCATCCGCTAGTGTGCCAGAAGGGGCTTAGAGAGATAGGTGTTCCTCTTATCTGAAGCTCCATCTCTCTATCTGCTTCCACCTTCCACACACCCTGTCTTCACCTGAGCTAAAACATTGATGGTTTTATGCTGAACTGGAGAGTCCTTGGTTGGCCAAGAGAGGGCAGAGTATATAGTATGAACCCAGGCCCACCATCCCTTGAGACAAAGTTAGCATGCTTCCCGAACCCAGCACACCAGGATCTGCACACCATATCCATCTTTCCTTCCTTGTCACACACCCAGATGTGGTAGTCCATCTTTCCTTCCTTGTCACACACCCAGACTGTAGTCCATCTTTCCTTCCTTGTCACACACCCAGATGTGGTAACAGTGAACAAGGAGAACACAGATGGCTTTTCCCATACCCAAGTCACAGTACTTGGGTAGTTTTCCTTTGTCAACCTAGGTCTTAATACCTGCCTAAATTTCCACATTACCTGTGTCATATCCTGGATCCCAGCTTCTGACACAAAATTTGACACCCAACTTGTTCCTGTCAACCCTATGCAAGCTGGGCTGGGCATCATTATCAGTTGTTCACTGTAAAATTCTAGACAGATTTTCCAATATCAACTATCATCCCACTTGACTTTTAATTCTGAGTTACCTACTTCCTATTCTTGCTATTCTTCCTCTTCATTCCAGTTTTTTTTAGCTAAGGTTTTATCTCTGTTCAAATTCTAGTATATTCACCCATATTCTTTCAGATCCTGCAAGCCATAGCATTATAAGATTTCTTGTGAGCAGACCCAAGGCCCTACATAAACATTCAATGCATGGGTGCAACCAGCAAAAGATGCTACGGTGTTAAGGGCCTCTGCCTAACTTTTAATCAGGTTGCTCAATTTCTTTTTCTTCTTCTTCTTCTTCTTTTTTTTTTTTTTTTTTTTTTTTTTTTTTTTTTTTTTTTTTTTTTTTTTTTTTTTTGAGACTATGTCGCTATGTTGCCCTGGGTAGTCCAGATCCCACAAACTCAAGTGATTCCCAGCCTCAGCCTCCCAGGTAGATTGGATTACAGGCACCTACCACACACCCAACTGCTTTTTGAGACCAGGTCTCGCTATGTTGCTGGGGGTAGTCTCGAACCTGTGAACTCAAGCAATCCCAGGCCTCTTGCCTACCAGCACTTGGACAACAGGCACACACCACCATGTCCGGCTTGTTTAATTTATCTTACTGAGTTTTAAGAGTTCTTTATATAGTCTTGAGAACAGTTCATCAGCTGCATCTTCTGAAAATATTTTATCCTTGTCTGTGGCTTATCTTCTCTATTGACATTGTCTTTTGCAGAGACACTGTCAATCACAGTGAAGTTGTTATTCTTTCTCTGTGGTTCATGCCTCAGGTGTTGAGTATAAAAGGTTACTGTCATACCTAAGATCATCTAGTTTCCTTCCCATGTTACCTTCTAGTAGTTTTATACTTTTCTGTTTTCTTTTAGATCTCTGATCTATTTTGAGATAATTTTTGTGAAGGTTGCAAGACCTGTATCTAGATTCATTTTTAACATATGGGAGTCCAGTTGTTCCAGCACCATTTCCTGAAAAGACTATGCATGTTCCATTGTATTGTCTTTACTCCTCTATAAAAAATCACTTGTATATACTTTTTAGTCTATTCTCAGGCTCTCTATTCATTGGTCTCCAGCACCACAGTATCTTAGTGTAGCTTTATCATAACTCAAAGCTAAGTAGCATCAGATTTCTAATTTTGATCTTTTGTTTTGAAAATTTTATTGGTGTCTCTGGAATTTTTCTCTCCTTATTAACTATAAAATAAGCTTTATAACAAAAGAGAATTTGCTGGCATTTTTATTTAAATTGCATTAAATCTATAGACAAACTTGGAAAGATCTGTTATCTTTATAACTTGATTTTTTCTACCATTGAACATTTCCACTTATTTTGTTTTTTCTTTCATCAGTTTTGTAATTTTCCATATATATATATCTTATGCATGTATTTGTTAGATTAATATCTAAGTACTTCATTTTTAAAGGTGCTAATATAATGAAATGCTTTTAATTTCAAATTTCATTTGTTTGTTATTAGATTCACTTTTTTGCTGAATTATTTTACTTAATACATCTTTTTGTTAAGGACTATGGAAAAATTTATTATTTAAAACTATTGTGTCTTCCCTGGTTCTTGAATCATATGTGAGTTGGATCTAAAATCCTAAGTTAACAATTACCTTTTCTTTAGCATTTTAGAGCTGTTACCCATTGTCTTCCAGTTTCTATTGCATTGTAGACACTGGTGGTGCCCCACCCAGGGCCCCTATATGTGGCTGGTGCTTATTCTCCAGTTGCTTTAAAGGCCTACAGCTAGACCCTTCTCGGGAAATTTACCCTTGGCTAGAAAGAGCTGTCAACATGCTGAAATGACCAGTATAATATATTACCTCCACCTCTCACATCCCCATCTGCATCCCCAGCCCATACAGCTCCATGGCTAACTACACAGGAGGTTTGACTAATGTTCAGTGATAGTAGATGACTGACTGATCCAACAAATGATTAACACAGAAGAAAAGCTAGTATCTGTTGCCTCATGGTGGGAAAACTCTCAGTGCCACTTATCCATCCCCCTAGAACCAGGCCAAGACCTAACCTCAGCTCTTGTCTAGTTGGCCAACTCTAGCCTCTTCTCTTGCCCTCCCTTGTTTCCCTCACAAGTTTTACACCTTCAGTAAATATGTTGCTTTAGAATTTCTACTCATGCTCTTAGAGGCAACTGAACCTAAAGCATAATTTTGCTAATGATACTGATTAAATTTTCAAAATTATTGAGCACCTAATGTAGCCTTGACACTGATAGATAAGCTCTTTTTCTGTATTACTTCACTTAATTATCAAAATAACCCATTGGGAAAAGAATATTACTATTTGCTTTAGTAACAGTTGTATTCATTTTCTGCAGCTGACATAGCATCACAAATAGTGTGACTTGAAATACAAAAGAAATTATTCTCTCACAACGCTGGGGGCCATAAATCTTAAATGAAGATGTTGGCAAGGCCAACTTCCTCTAGAGGCTCTAGGGGACAATCTGTTCTTTGGCTTTTCCACTTTCTTGACTAGTGGACATGTTCTAATCTCTGCCTCTCTGGTCACAGTGCCTTTTATTCTGTGTGCCTGTTATCATTTAAGGCTACACATGATTGCACCTTGGGCCCACCTAGATAGCACAGGATAAGTACCATCTCTCAAGAGGTTTAATTTAATCACATCTTTTTTGCAATCTAAGGTAATGCTCATTCTTTTGCATATAAAAGCAACATTCATAAGTTCCAGGAATTAGAAAGTGACATATTTTTGAAAGCTACCATTCTGTCCACTACTCCATTCTGCAGATTATAGGAGAAAGAACAGAGACAAAAGCTGAAAATGTGATAAACAGAAATACAAAATAAAATAAACATATCCATAAGAACAATAAATGTAAATAGCCAAAGTATTTCAGATAAAACAGAAACAAAATTTAAATAAATGTGGCTTACAGGAGACACGCCAAAATTTTAAAACTCAAAAAGGTTAATGGGAGAAAAATCGGAATGGATAGATGCAACAAATGCTATTTTGTCAAAGAAAGCCAGAGTATCTATAATGATGATAGACAAAATCAACCTGAAGGCAAAGGAACTCAGCAAGAGTAAGAAGCATTAGTCATGACAGGTTAAGTTAGTCTACAATAATAAACAAACCAAAAGATTTCAATGATTTACTCAAGAAAAGGTTTATTTCTCACCCAGCAACATATCCATCACAGATTAGGAACAGCTCTAGTTTTCAATATGTTCACCCTTGGACCCTGGCTGATGGATTAGTCTCTATTTTAGAACTTTGTTGGTCTCACAGCAGAAGGAAAAAAAAAGACATTGTGAACCATGTGTTCGCTCTTAAATCTTCTATTTGAAAATGATGCTTCTCACTTCCACAACTTCTAAACCCAAACGAAGCCACACAACTAAACCTTATGTCAAAGGAAAGGGAAATAGAATCTTCCCTTAGTGGGGTGAGTGAATACTTTTACAATAATACAGCTTGCCATAATGGGCCACTGTAGAACAATCAACAGAGCAATTCCACAGAAAGTTATAACAATTCTGTTGTTTTATGCGAATAATGATGTAGCCTCGAATATTTTAAACTGACAAAATTACATTTAGAAAATAAAAATTTTACAATAATACTTGGAGATATTAGGATATTTATATCCAAGATAGATAAAGTAAGTAGATGAATTAGTAAAGATATTAAATATCAAACAACATAATAAGTCTAATCAAATAGACATAAATATGTCTGTACCAACAAATGAAGAACATCCATGGAGCATTCATAAAAATAAAACTTGAATTAGCAAGGAGAACATCCAAAAAAAGCTAAAAGTTCTAAATAGATTTCCTGCCACCAATCCCTGCTCCCCAGTGCCTTTCACTCCATCCTCACACCTGTCTACCACCCCAAAGTGTCTGTCTCTCCTAGTTCCCCAGCTGATTTCCTTCATAAGACATAAAGTGGTTTAAACCTGTCTACTTCTGTCTGTCACTCTCTACATAAACACCTTTTTACCAATATAGTGACAATCAAGGCCAGACCAAGATGCTGAAACAAAGGGTGCTTTGCATTGCTCCTAAGAAGACAAACATGAAAGTTAACCATGGGACAGTACACCAGAGAATTCTGTGACTGGGTATGAAAGTGGAACCCTCCTTGGATGTCAGAGATCAACATGGACTATGACAGAGAAGACAGAAAAGTGGAGAAATCTCTGGAGGCTATGGAGATCGAACCATGGATTGGATTGGAGGATTGGAGATCGAACCATGAGCTACCAGCTCAGCCAGGGGCCCTGGGTGGTGGAGAGATAGAAATAGTGTGAGGCATTACATTTTTTATTATCACAATTCAAAGACGACATGATAATATACCTCACTAAAAAGCGATTTGAAACAATCAGTTCGGCAAAATAGCAAGCTACAAAATCAATATATAATCAGAAACACGTGTGGAGGAGTTAGAGGCTTCCACTCAGGGCAAATCCCCAACAAGAAAATCAGAGATTGTGTTCTGGGACTACACTACCCTTCCCCCAGCCTCCCAGGCCTAAGACTGATTTTGTGAAGTCATAGGTCGGAATTCTAAAGAGGAAGAATATCAGTGATGTCACAAACACAAGCCATCCCTCCGTGCCACGACTCTTGCAGCATCTGGTTCCCTCAAAGCCCCGCCTCCTCTGATTTAGGAACTACAAGCTGTAGCCTCTGGATATATGGAAGCTAGCAAAGCCAAAAAAAACCTCAAAAAATCAAATAAGATCATAGTACCACAGTACTTTTGCTGATAAAGCAAAAGAAACCCAACTGTATTGTTACTGCCACAGATACTTAAAATGGAACTGGGTGCCACTCCGCCCCCCCCCCAGGGTTGTGGCAGTTAACTAGGTGCCCCTCCCCCATTGGGTGGTGGCAGTTAACCTCTCCCCCCCCC
>PVHY01016866.1:0-32764 GCA_004024945.1 Uropsilus gracilis
AGAAGAAATCATTCTAGCAGAAATGAGCCAGATAGAAAGGGACAGAAACCAAATGGTTTCACTAATATATGGTCAACCAAATGAAACTGCACAAGGGGAGAGTGGGGACCAGCTGGAGCGGGTGGGAAGGGGAGGTGGTGGGTGACCCCCCAGGGACTGAAATGATGTAAAATAATAATAATAATAATAATAATAATAAAGCAAATATTGGTTAAAAAGTAAATAAATAAAAATATTTTGGAAAATTTTTAGTAATACAGGTGTTATTTCAACCTTGAATATTTGGTGGAATTCATTTGTGAAACCATCTGGTTCTGGGCTCTTGTTTTTAGGAAGTGTTTTGATGACTGCTTCAATTTTGCTGCCTGTGATTTGCCTATTTAACTCCTCTATTTCTTCTTTGTTCAACTTTGAGTGGTTGTATAATTCTAAGAATTTATCCATTTTGTCCAGGTTGTTGTATTTGTTTGTATGAAAATGATAATAATAGTCTTTGATTATCCTTTGAATGTTTGCTTTGTCAATTGTAATTTTTTCTTTTTTGTTTAAAATTCTGTTTATTTGCATTTCTCCTTCCTATTCTTTGTGAACCTTGCTGGTGTCTATCAATTTTATTTATTTTTTCAAAGAATCAGCTTTTGGTTTTGTTTATCTTCTGAATTGTCTTTTTTGTTTTCTTTATCATTTATTTCTACTTTGATTTTTACTATTTCCTATCTTCTGCTGGGTTTTGAATTTTGTTGCTATTTTCCTAGTTTCTTGTGTGGGAAAAGAGATTATTTCTTTGGGCTATTTCTTGCTTTTTGATATGGACCTGTTTTGCTATGAATTTGCCCCTAAATACTGCTTTTACTGAGCCCCATACATTTTGGAATGTTGTGCCATCTTTATCATTTGTTTCAATATAAGTTTTAATTTCTTCTTTGATTTCCTCTTTTACCCATTGGTCTTTCAGTAACATGTTGTTCAGTCTCCATGTAGTGAACACTTTCCTTACTTTCCTTTTGTTGTTGATTTAGTGTTTGATACCTTTATGGTCAGAGAAAAATAGTTGGTATTATTTTAATCTTTGTGTATTTAGTCATGTTTGCCTTATGGCCTTGTATATGGTTGATTTTGGAGAATGATTCAGGTATGTTTGAGAAGAAAGTCTATTCTTCTCCTTGGGAGTGCAGTGTACTATAGATATCTAATAGATCCATTTGGTCTAGATCTTCCTTTATAGTTTTAGTGTCCTGAACTTTGTTTTGTTTATCTGTCATTTGGTGATAGTGGAGTGTTAAAGTCTCCTCCATTTGTATGTAGGAGAAATGTATGAAATATATTTGTATTTTCACCAATGTTCTCTGTCAGTTCTATTAGCAGTTGTCTTATGAATTTTGGTGCTCCCTCATTTGGCAAATACAAGTTATTAATTGTTAATATCTTTTTGGTGAATTAACCCCTTAATCATTAAATAGTGACCTTCCTTTCTTTTGTTACTGTTTTTAAAATTTGAAATCTGCTTTATCTGCTATAAGAATGACTACCCCTGCATTTTTTGAGGACCATTTGAATGTAGGACTGTATTACAGGCCTTTACTTTCAGTCCCTGTGTCTCTTTAGAGATCAGATATGTTTGCTTGGAGGCAGCAGAATTTTGGGTTCTGTTTTTTGATCCAGTCTGCTACTCTGTGTCTTTTGATCAATGAGTTTAGACCATTGACATTTAGAGTGACTATTAATGTTTGAGGTTTTTTTTTTTCACTAAAACAATTTTTATTTTTTACAACAGTTTTTTAGAAAGCAAAAAGATTCTCAGGTGTTGTTAAGTAAAATAAAAATAATTTAAAGGATTTAAATCATCATGTTCTCAATCTTCTAAATAGACATTTTATTGTATACTTTAGATACCAGTAATATTTGAATAAAAGTATGCATATAGAAAAATTTTATAAAGTACCCATTGGAGTGTATACATCCATTTTTTTTTGTTTATTACATTGTTTATTTTATTTTACATTGTTATCTTCCCTGGGGTTCTCCCACCACTTTATCACCCTTGAACTATCATCCCAGTCTTCTGTGCCCCTTCCTCCCCCGATATTCCCCCCTCATGTTCTATGCTTCAATTTTGCTAAAAATTAGTTTTAAATTTTCCTTGTCTATTAGATCGTTTACCCTTTATCCCTCATATAATTGAGACCATCCAATATTTGTTTTTCTTTCTGGCTTATTTCTGCTAGCATGGTTCTTTCTACATTCATCCATATTGCTGAGAATGACATAAGCTGTCTTTTTTTGATTGATAATAGTATTTCATCATGTACATATACCACAGATTTCTGTACCATTTATCTATTTTAGGGCATTTGGATTACTTCATATCCTGGCTATTATAAATAGTGCTGCAATAAACATCCAGGTACAGGTGTCTTTTTGGATTATAGTCTTTGTAACCTTTGGGTAAATTCCTAGAAGTGGGATCAAATGGTAGTTTGCTGGATCAAATGGTAGTTTCACTTTCAGTAGTTTAAGGATCCTCCACACAGCTTTCTATAGTGGCTGAACCAGTTTGCATTCCCACCAGCAGTGTAAGTGTCCCTCTTTCTCCACATCCATGCCAGCATTTGTTGTTGCCCATTTTTTTGTTATGTGCCATTTTTATTGGTTTTGCTCTTAAGGCCTCATGTAAGATTTCTTGGAGTACAGGTTTAGTGGTAGCAAATTTCTTTAGACTTTGCTTGTCTGAGAAGGTGCTCATATTTCCTTCATATTGGAAGCAGATCTTCACAGGGTAGAGTATTCTTGACTGGCATTTTTTGACTTGGAGTTTTTTTATTGATTTTTTTTAATCAGGCAAAATTTTTTTTTTTATTTTACTCTATAAGGAAACTGATACCCCTCCCCTACACTTTCAAATACTGTCCTGAACACAGGATAAGAAAGACTCTGAGGAACTTTCCTTTTATCATCTCCAGCGAGTAGACTCTAAGAACTTTCCAGCCTGTTTTAGTGTAATATTAAGAAAGTTGTTAATTTTTGTTTAGTTGTTATTATTGGTTTTTACAATATTTTATTTGTAGTTTAGGTAGCATTTTTTTTCATTAGAATTTAGTAGACAATTGTACTCTAGTATCATCTAAATTCATTCTTGGAAAATAAAGAACTCTTAGTATTTTGAGCAGCTTTTTCTTTTTTTGTTTTTTATTTTATTTTATTTATTTTTAATTTATATATAAATTTCACATCATTGTAATCCCAGGGTTTCACACTCCCCCTCCCCATCATTCCTCCCTTTTCCTCCCTGCCCGAAGTTGTGCGCTTCCATTTGGTGCTCAGCTTGTTTTAACTTTTCATCATGGCTGTTGTTTATTTTTTCCTATATCCCATATATTGGTGAAAGCATTTGGTTTCTGTCTTTTTCTTTTTGACTTGTTTCTGCTAATATGATTTCTTCTAAGTACATCCATGTTATCATAAAATTATCATCAAATTTGTCACTTTTAATTGATGAGTAATATTCCATAGTTTATATATACCACATTTTTTTTCATCCAGTCATCTGTTTGGGGGCATTTAGGTTGCTTCCAAATCCTTGCAATTATAAATAGTGCTGCAGTAAACATTCGAGCACAGGTATCCCTTTGTACCCATATTGAGGTCTCTTTTGGATAGATTCACAAGAGAGCAATTGCTGGCTTAAATGGTAGTTCCATTTTCATTAATTTGAGGGTCTTCCACATAGCTTTCCATAGTGGTTGGACCAGTTTACATTCCCACCAGCAGTGCAAGAGTGTTCCTTTTTCTCCACATCCTCGCCAGCACTTGTTGTTGCCCATTCTTTGGATATGGTCCATTTTTACTGGTGTGGAGTTTTTTTTTTTTGTAATGTGGCTCCAATCTCTCCTTAACTGCATTGTCTCTTCAGAGCACTTTGAAGTTAGCCTAATAGGTTTTCCTTTGTGTATTTTTTGTTTCCTTTCTCTGGTCAGTTTTATTATTCTTTCCTTATCTTATAGTCTTGGAAGTTTTTAAATTATGTGGCTTGCTGTGGTTTTTCTTTCATTAACATAGTTTGGTTGCCTTCTGGCTTCCTATATATCTATTTTCATTTCCTTCTGATTTGGGAAGTTCTCTATTATGTCTTAAATAGCTTTTCAGTTCCCATCTCTCTCTGTTCTCTTCCTGGGATTCCAATTATTCTTATATTTCCTTTCTTTTCAAAATGTGATATATCGGAGTTTTTCTTCTTCTGTTGTATTTCTCTCTTTTTCTTTCATTGCCTTCTCTATTTGTGTATCTTCAAGAATACTGATTCATTCGTCTATCTCACCTAATCTGCTTTCATGACTTTTCCAGCATTCTTGAGCTCCTCTGTTACCCCTCTTATATCCTGGACTCTTTCAGATTCTTTTTTTAGGTATCCAATCTTCAGCTCGTCAATTAAGTTACTCTTATTATATTTATTATTTTATTATATTTTATTTTTATTATATTTCTTTTATTATATTTTTCTGTTTCTTAACACTTTGAGTGCTTCTGTTATGCTGAATATGATTTCTTCTCTTAATTCTTTGAATGCTTTTGTAATGGTTAGTTTAAAGTCTTTGTCTGACAGATATTGCATTTATTCTATGTCATCCTTGTTGGATTCTGGAGGCTCTCTTTCCTTTGGTGAAATACTGTTTCCAGGAGTACTTGCCTGAGTATTTGCATTTTTTCTCCTTCCTTTGGTTTGCTTTTGAGCTTACTCTACATATTGGGTAACTATGGCTCTTGTACTGGCTGGCATGGTTATTTGATTCTTTTACCAGGATGTGATTGTTTCTTCCTTGCACGTATGCTGGTGTGTTGGTTGAACTCCGTGCTTCTGGTTGACTGTTGTGACAGACCCGTTTCTTTGCAGTCAGAGGGCATAGTGGGCAGTTATGGCATTTTTTTCTCTTCTTCAAGTTGTTCTTTTTCCTGCTGTTCTTGGTTTCACTTTAACTGTTTCCTTGGAGTATCTTTGCTTGTTGGTGAAAATGGAGCTTACTATTTATCCTCTTCTGGCAGGGGTGTGTTTTTGTTCTTGCACTTTGGTTGTCCTGTCTTCCCTTGCTAGCAGGGTCAGCAAATTGGTGGGATGGTTGCTGTCTCCTCCCTGTTACCCTGTTACCTGAGTCCCTGTTTTTATTGGCCTCACTGATGGGGTTTGCTGGATGGGACTCCACTGCTAGGATGCTGAAGGAAGCACAGGCTTGGTAAGGCAGTCTCTGGCTACTCCCTCTCACCTGAGTCCCTGTTTTGGTTCGCCTCACTGATCCGAGGGGTGTCTGATGGGACCCACTGCTAGGATGCTAAAAGGAAGTATTTGTTCGGAGGCTTGCCAGAATGGTTGCTGGCTCCCTCTACCCATTTTTGACTGGGTTATTTGCTTTGTTTTTGTTAAGTTGTGTGAGTTCTTTGTAGCTCAATTTGAATCTCTTATAAATTACATGGAATGCAAATATTTTCTCCCAATCAGTAGGCTGTCTCTTCATTTTGGTTTTTGTATATTTTTTGTGCAGAAGATTTTCAGTTGGTGTAGTCCCAGCTGCTTATCTTTTCATTCATTTTCTTTGCATATGAAAATGAGTCCTCAAAAATGTTTCTGAGGTATATATCATGCACCATTTTGCCTATGTTTTCTTTTATAGGTTTTATGGTTTCAGTTTTACATTCAAGGCTTATCCATTTTCAGTTGTTTTTTGGGTATCAAGTGAGGTAGTAATCCAGTTACATTTTTTGCATGTAGTTTTCCAGTTTTCTCAGCACTATTTATAAGGAGGCTTTCCTTATTTCAGGGTATATTCTTTGCTCCTTTGTCATATGTTGACCATTTATGTGTGGCTTTATTTCTGGGTTTTCAATTTACTTCCATTGGTCTGTGTGTCTCTTTGTTCCAGTATCATGCTGTATTTTACACCTATTTTTTATTTCCATCTTTTTCTATCCCTGCCTTCTTTCATTTGGAGAATGAAATTCTACTTCATTTCTGTCACTGCCTTTTTTATCACTCTCTTCTATCTCCCATACCCCAATGTTTGCTTTAGGACTTGCAATAGAAATGTTTACCTTATTACAGTTTTCATTTATACTACTTCACATTTTTAAGAAGTTTACAACAGTTAACCCCTACTTTTGAGTTTTGGGTTATTCTTGACACATACTTTACTTATCTATATGTTAAGAACCTCACAATATCTTGTTGGGGATGCTTTTGCTTTATACAATTAAGTTTGCTAGCAATTAAATGTGACAAAATAAAAGCCTATACATTTACTCAAATATTTACTATTTTGCTTACTATAAAATTCTAGGTTGATGGGTTTTTGTCATTATCCCAAATATTTTGCTTTATCATATCCGCACTTGCATAATTTCCAAAGAGCATATCTTTTTCTCCTGGCTTCTTTCGAATGTCTCTTGATTGCTAGTGTTTAGGCAATGTGATTATAATTACAGATTTCATCAAATATAGAAATATTTCAGTATTCATTTCTTTCAAATCTGTTTTTCCCTTATTCCTTCCTCTTTTAGCATGCCAATTAATGTAAATGCATATTTTATTGCCTTTTATCCATCTGTTCATTTTTTCTAGTCTTTTTTTCCTCTGTTGCTTCATTTTAGATCAGGATATTTTTCTTTGTTAGTAGTTAACCTGATGTTATCATCATGTAGTGTATTGTATTTTGTATAATTTTGTATATTATATTTTGGTGTATAAAGCATTTGATGATCATTTTACATCTTTCTCAGATTCACATTTTACAATCTTAGTCATATTAAGTATGTTTATAATAGTATTACCGTTTTTGATTCTTAATTCATTAATTTGCTCCATATTTTGATGTTTCTACTGATTGCTTTTTCTTGTGGTTATGGTGATATTCTCCTGCTTTTAATACACTCAATTGTGATTCTTTTGATTTTAGGTGCTGAAGTTTTTTGTATTACTTAAATATTGTTGGACTTTGTTCCAGGAAGAGGTTGTTACTTTAATAAATTTCATTCTTTTTAAGATTATTCTTTAAATTTTAGTTTAGATGCAGAGAAACTTTTAGTCTACTACTAACTTTACCCTATGCTTAAGGCAAGAACCTTATAAAAGCTCTGTTAGATGAGATCATTCCACTTTGACTGATGGGAACACAAGCTATACTCAACCTGATATATGTTGCAAGGCTCTTTCTGCTTACACTATTTTGGTGATTGGTTGTTATCCTAACTTTGTAGTTTCCTCCCATATAGGTATTATGGATACTAATAGCTTGCTTAGTCTACTATACGTAGATCAATGCCTTCCATTTAAACTTGTTTAAAATACTTTTTTGGGGGGTAATATTGTTTTACAACACTATATATGATTTAGGAGAATAGAGTGTCTTTTTAAAATAGAAGTTTATTGAAGTAACACTGGTTTATTATGTAAGCTTCAGTGTACAGCATTATAATAAAATACCTTAAAATACCTTGTCATGGAGAAGTTTTTAATTTTGATGAAGTTAAATTTAGCAATCATTTCATTGAATTATTTTATTTACTTTGTCTTTTTTAAGATTTCCTCTCCACTAAAAAATCCATAAAAATAATCTCCTATCTGGCTTCTACCTTATATACTGGTATTTTATGGTTTATTTTAAAAAAATCAGTTTGGTATTTTAAATGACATGGAGTTTGGATCTCTTTTTTTCTATCAAAATAAATGGACAATGGCTTCAGCATTATTTATTTGAAATGCCACCTTTACCATATACCAAATTTTTAGCTGTATATGGGTCTGTTTTGGAACTCTATTATGATTCACTGATGTTTTTGTCAACTCAGTATTAGCACCATACTCTTTTAATCATGAAAACTTTACAATATGTTAGTTTGACCCAAAGTAAGTGAACTTTCATAAAGTTTTCATAAAGTAAGTGAACTCTTGACCAGGTGTTAAAAATGGATAAACATTTGAAAGCAATGAAATGGAAGCCAGTCATTCCAGTAGAGGAAATATGTCTCTACACAAAGGTTTGAAATTCAGTGACATATTTAAAGACTCTCAAGTAGTATGATATTACTGTGTAATAGCATTTATAGTGCAGTCTGGGAACACCTAGATCAGGTTGTTCTGTTAAAGATTTTGGAATTTTCCTCAAGGTGGGGTAGAACTATTTGAAGATTTTAAGCAGCAGAATAATATTATGGTCAACAGTTTTTCATGGGAGTATGAGAATGGTTTAAAGTTAAAAAGAACCTTTGTATCTACTGCAGGAATTCAGGGAAAGAAGAAACCTTTGGAAGCTGGAATAGTCAGAAAAAGCTTTACATGAGAACTGTTAAGCTGTGAAGGAACTATAGGATGATCAATTTCAGGACAGCACTCTTGAGGAGGGAAAAACCTGTTATATGCTTATTTGCTTTGGTTCACCCTTTCTCGATCAAGGCAAATTATAAAATAAACCCAATATGTTGGGTGTGGATATATAACCATATAATTAAACTTATGGCAAATTTGTCTTTGTTGCAAAAAATACAGTGTGGCACCTTTAAGTAATCAAACTTTGAAATGTCAAAGATTTTTCATTCACTGAAAGAAAGCAGTCCTCAAAGAAGTTTTGGAACAGTTCAGGAGAGACATACCATGAGCATTTTGGAAACTGAGAATGAAGGAAAGTGCATGTAGGCAAATAAAGTAGACTTTAAGTTGAAGGCTCAACAGAAATTAGTATTTTAGCAGGCAGGAAATGAATAGGCTAGGGATTTAATGTTTCTAACTATATACATATTTGCTTTTTAGGACAGATCAGGGAAGTATTAATGAGATATTTAAACACTGAAATGTTACTGCTTAAAAGGTGATTAACCTTAGACAGATATATCCAGAATTCTTTATAAAATTACTGAAAAAATGTTTCTAGAAAGAGGAAAACAAAGCAAAAGTTTGGAAACTTTCTCAGACTTCTAAATATTTCCTACTTACTTTATGTGTAATTGCATACTAACCTATTTACTATTTTTAACTACTTTCTTATATAGTCAGTACTTTCAAAGATATATATTAGTTAGCATGTAGCATGGATTAATACAAATTTCTTAATTTTATCTTTGTCTAAGAAAATGCTAGCTGCCATGTCTGCTATTTTAGCCTGGTGATTCATCGTGAATTATGCTGTGGCAACTTCCTTTAATAGAGGCAGAGTTCAGTAGGAAGAAACTCAATTCCTCTCTAGACTCTGTTCTGAAACCTCATCCTCCAAATCATGGGAAAATATCATACTCTTGTGCCATAATCTCTGTGAGTTAACTGCTATTCTGAGCAACTACTCAAAAGTGTTTTGGTTCTATATGTTCAAAATATTTTAAACCTTCCAGAAAGAGAAAAATGGAAGGGATGTCTATCAACTAACTCTTTTATAAAGTCCCTTAATTGTAGGTAGCAAATAACTTGGGCAGAAATGAGGTGTTTTGAAACAAGGAGATCAGTATTAATAGATTGTTCATTAAGACAGATAATTTTGGGTCGGGCATGGTGGCTCATGCCTGTAAACGGAAGCCTAGGAAGCCGTGGCCAGGACCAGGGATCACGGTTCGAGTCCCACTGGGGGCTCGTAGCAAGAGCTAGTTTCAAAAAATACATAACTGGTGTGGTGATGAGCACCTGTAATCCCAGCTACCTGGGAAGCTGAGGCTGGGGATTCCTGAGTCTGTGATACCCTGGGCAACGTGAGCCTGCTATTTTTCCACAGGCAAAAATAGCAAGACCTAGTCTCAAAAAAAAAAAAAAAAGATAATTTGGGATGATGAAAAAGTTCTGGAAATACATATTTGTATGCCAGTCTGTTAATGAAATTATTACCAGTGAATTATGCACTTCATACAGTTAAAATGGGTATTTTAAAAATTTAATATTTTTTCAAGGGGAGACACCCAGGTGAAGGAGCACCCAAAAAGGAGCTTGTAAGGGCCCAATCATTCTCTGTATTACTATCTTTAAAAAGATTTAGCTTTCATTTTTTCAAGTTCATGGAACCTGAGAAGAGTGAAGATGTTCTTTCTCCAACTTCTGTCCAGGAAGAATACCCAATTTTAAAGTGAAGTGAGAACAGCCTGAGTCAGGGCTAGATAAGATCTTAGCAGAGATCTTAGCAGAGAGTAATTATAGTTAGCGAGTAGGTTTGGATACCTAAAGTGACCAGCTTCATGCCAAGCCCTGATGCCCCGTAACCTCAATCAGAGCCAACAGATCAGGCAGGCGGCAAACCACTCTTGTGTCCAGGCCAAGATCTGGGCCAACTTTTCAGAGTTAGAATGCCTCAGAGTGAATTCTAGTTAGGCTATTCTAGTTAGGAACAGTGGCATATGACAAAATTGATTAGGATTGATAAGTTACAAAAATGTGAAATTTATATATAAATAAATTATTTGATTATAAAAAATAAATTTTAACTAAAAAAAGGACTGATAAGTCTATTTTGGTAGGTATTCTTCTTACTTCAGGTATTTTGCCTTATAATTTTGCTTTTGATAGATTCATGCCTTCTAGTCATCAGATTACTATATTTTTAATAGAGAATGTATGCAGACAGAAAAGTATCTTAGTGATTCATGCCTGCAGGGGGAATTAAGGGCAAGAATTAGTTGGTTAACCCATATCTATAAAACCATGTGTTAACAGCTACCTGAAATGCAGGTTTATTCAACTCAGCTAAAACAATCCAATTCTCAAGGATTCAACTAATATGCATAATGTTTGAACATTCTGGAAACTTAGGGGATCTTTCTTTTAGGCAATAAGTTAGTTTTCTGTATACCTTCAAAAGTTTGGTAAAGTGCTTCTAAGTATAAGCTATGGGACCACTCACTAATGTAAAAAAGTACAATGCTGAAATGAAGTACTTTCCCTGTGTTTCTTTACTTTTCCAGCATTCTGTATTTGCCCAGATCTTACACGTCATAGTCCATGTAATGGAACTTCTGTTCTTGCTGCCTTTGTGAGTCATGTGGAGAAAGAGCAATGTCCTTCCTTTGAGCATCTCCACTGAACTCTCATGGTGACTTTTATCCAACATTTCTTTTCATTCTTTAGGCACTGTGAATTTGAACATGGAATCATGATCATTTTTCAAATTTTGAAAATGACAGAAGTTAGTGACTGTTCCTTTTAATCTAATAGGAGAGGCAAAGAGAAATTTGAGACATGAGTTCAGATATTGCTGGGAGAGATTTACACCTTCATGCTTAAACCTAAGATAGTTTGTCCTGAACCAACAATGTCAGAAACACAACGCTCATCCTGTAGTACAGTATAAGAGACCACTATATGGATATAATCAAGAGTTTACCTAATACAAGGCCAGGGACGTTTGTTACTTGATTTCTAGAGTTGCCTTCAGAAGGCCAGGAATGACCTGTTCATGGATCACCATGGGATCTATGCTTAGAAAAACATTGATCTCTCCAAATCTGTGAGCTCAAGAAATAATAAGAAAACTGAGAAGACACTGTATGTGCCGTATGAACTGCTGACAGGAGAAATAGCCAGGTATCCTACTGCCTGTGACTGACATAGATAACAGCACACAGTGGGAAAGCCTCTGTCCATGGGAGTACAAGTAGGAAAAGGAACTACTGCTTATGCATGTTAATGTAACAACGGCTTCCCTAACTGCTGGGTTCAGTTTGGTTATTAACATAGAAGACTTATTTTTGAGGTTATTTTGGTTTGTTTGTTTGTTTGGGTTTTTTTTTTTTTAATTATAAAATTCATTCTGGTTGACAATTTAGGCCAAAGACATGTACATGAAATTTCCATAAAAGGGATGAGTATGTGGGAGTTAGGAGGGGTGAAGATGGGAGGGAGTGTTCAAGGAGGGAAGGTGGTGGGTGGTCCCCAGGAAATACAAAGATGTGAAACACATATATAAAAAAATTAATTAATTAAGAAAAAAAAGGAATCAGTACAATTTCTATGCTGGGAAGAAGCAGCTCTCCTGCCTGCCTGGCACTATGTAGATGGCTCTCTTTTTCTTTCTCCATTCCCTAATAACCTTGTCCTTTTCTTTTCTTTAATTTAAATTTTTAAAAATTTGCATGTGTATGTATATTTATATTTATATTACATTATTGCATTTTGTGTACCCCAGGGCTTTCCCACTTAACTAACACTTCTTAACCATCCTGATCTTTTGTGCTCTTCACCTCCCCTGCCTTCTTCCCCCTCCTCCTCTCTCCCTCCATGGTTCAGTCCCATTGGTTATTTTCATTCTTATTCGTTTGTTTATCTTTCCCTATATCCATCATATAAGTGAGACCATCCTTTTTCTTATTGACTTATTTCTGCTAATATGAGTCTTTCTAGTTCCATCCATGTTGCGGCGAATGACATGTGTTTGTCCTCCTTGATTGATGCGTAGTATTCCAAGACTTATTTTGGGACACCATTTTAAGAATAGTAACTTGTGTATTTACTGAGCCAGATTTTCTTTCAATATGGGTGCCTCACAAAGATATTCTCCTTTATAATATTGTTTATACTCTTTTTGTTTTTTTCTTTTATAATCCTTACAAGTAACTCTATATTGAAGCATAATTCATATATAATAAAATTTATATGTCCTTAGCATACTGATTGATTACATTGACAAATGTAAACACCCATGTAGCTACCACTCCAATTAAGGTATAAAACCTTCCTGTTTCCCTCAGAATTCCTTTGTGCTCCTTTAGAATCAGTTTCCAAAATTCAACGCCCTTGTCCCAGGAACAATATGCAGCTCTTAAATATGTGCACTATTTTCATTCAGAAAATCCATCATTCCATTGCTAATCCAAGTCTAGTTACACTTGAGGGTTGTAGGTGACACTATAGGAGAACATGGTGTCTTGTCTGTATTTAGTAAGTGACTTTTGATTAATGGTTTAGTACAGTTTAATCATCAGTACTTAAACAAAAATCAACATGTTTTTCCTGGGTCCACAATACCATGGGTCAACAATACCATTACAAATAAACAATGTAATGCCGGGCATGGTGGCTTGTGACTGTAAGCTTCAGCCTATGAAGCGGCAGGGGCTAGGAATCATGGTTCGAGTCCTGCCTGGGACCCGTAGCGAGACCTAGTTTCAAAAAAATAGCTGGACGTGGTGGCGTGTGCCTGTAATCTCAGCTACCTGGGAAGCTGAGGCTGGGGATTGCTTGAGTTTGTGGTATCCCGGGCAATGAGAGCCTGCAGTTCCACGGTCAAAAATAGTGAGACCTAGTCTCAAAAAAAAAAAAATTACAAAATGTAGTACATTATATTAGTTGAGTTTCTGTGATTCAAAACAAAAGTAGAATAGCAAATCAGATGTCCTATCATTATATATCTAAAAAAGACAAGCAAGCCGTGAAACTGATCATACGTGTGGAATACGTATGTTTTCTTTTAGCTGAATCAAGACCTATGTAGATAAATTTCATTTGAACACAATACTAATCTCATTTCTTCTTTTTACACTTTCAGAGCATTTGGCTATATCAGTCTACTGTTTTTTATGCTACTATCATTACATTAGTATGCATTTACCTCTTATTTATTCATCTAATACAAGTCATAGTGATTTGATTCTTGGTGAGTACTGATAATTGATAATTGCTGGGTACAACCTTTAGATCTGGAAGACACAGATGTGCCATTATCAAGTGGTGCTGTCATCTCATAGCATGCAAGCTGCAGTATTATTGAGTTATAGTCATTGTCACTACATCTTCTGAAAGGATAAAACTTCCTTGAGTAAAGAACTGCATGGGAAAGGAAGATCTACCCTCAGCATTTTTTGTAACTTTTTAAACTAGAGGTAATATTGTTTTATAACTCTGTATATAAATCAATTTAGGTGTATAGTTTCACACCTTCTCAGATATATGTTAACATGACCTACCACCAAGGCACCCACAGTCCTCTACCATGAATCACTGAGCTCCCTCCTGCCTCTGTCCCCATTCCTATCCACCCGGTATGGCAGCCTCAGTTGCACACTCATATTTCTAAAGTGTGTTTTGGAGCCAAAATTGACATTCCTGTTCCTTTTATCTCTATATATTCCATATAAGTATGAAGTCTGCCAGTAGTCGCTGACTTCTTTATTTCTGTAGCTGTGTGACTCTTACCGCAGTTCTCAAAGCTTTGGTTAGCTGGGTTGGAGGAGCAGGAACTAACACTCAACTGATATTGCACAATTGGTCTTCCATATAAACAGAGATATGGCATAACACATCAATTCTGTGCTTTTAAAGTAGACAAATTCCAAAATAGGTGGTATTTATTCTCTGCCTTTGCATGCAGGCATTTTGGTTAAAAGCCCAGCCTGAAAGGACAGATCACAAAAAAACTTCTTACCATACATGTATCTTGAAATTCCCCCACAAACACAATATTGATCTCCTGAGCAAGGAACATACCTTGGGTACACTCTCATCCCAGGGTAGAGGACTTGCCCAGCCATTGCCCCTGCTCCCTGCTTTACTGTGCTCTAAGGTGAGAGCGTTAGGGCTTGCAAATGTATTAGTATCTTTCGAAGAGTAGAAAATTTTACTTTTGATGAAATACAGTATACTGATTTCTTTTTTATGATTCATATTTTGGTCCTATCTAAATATGTTTAAGAATTATTTTAATTGTTATTGCTATTATTATCACCCTCATCATTCTCATTTTAAGAATGTTAAGAACATGGATTTGGAAGTTGCCCAAACCTGGGTTCCAAAGGCAAAGCCACTTACTGTGTGAGGATAATTATCTACCTCCCAAGATTGTTGTACTAAACTAGATAATATATGTAATGTGCTGTTGTGGTTCTTAGATTAGCAGTACTTAGTAAATGGCAGTTATTATTATTTGCAGCCACATGTCTTTGAGACTTGGTTTGGTTATCATCTTTTTAAACCCCTCTCCTTTGTCCTCCTCTTTCTTAGGCAGGCAGCCAAGAAAATCTCTACACACATTTAGTGGCCAGCTCTATAAGGGGATAGCAACTAAAAATGGTACACCGCACTTCAGCTCTTGATGAAGCTGTTGAGATGATTATACCTAACAAGAGATCACTGGCACCAGTGAGCCAGGGACCTGAGTGATCATTAACCACCTCAGAAGTAGCTACCCAGTTCTGAGGATTTCTTCTTTGGGCCCAAAACATCAGACTCATAGAAGATCATCAAGCTCTCTTCCTCAGATGTGATTTCTTCTATTTGATTTTGGGTCCCATAGTATTCTAAAACATTTTCTTTATTTTTAATGTCCTCTCAAATTTGGGAAGGTATACTTTCCTGACCTTGTCATAATTAACAATAGCTATTTCTTACTAATGAGTTATTACCTGCAACTCCACACAATTCTTCTGACAGCCTGACAACCTGACTAATTAACAAGCTTTGACCATCCTCTTAAATCAGCTAGCAAGGCTTTGGGTTTTGACACTGGGAAAATTCTTTGAAGCTTACTCACCAGTCTTACTTAATGTATGTAAATAATGAATACAGGGTTGCTGAATATGGAACTTTATCTTCAGTGTGTGTTTAGCATACTGAGCCATTTTACAGCTCTCTTTAATGGATTATCTGATAAGAATTACATGCAGTTTCAATTGCTTCCCCATGGATAAACACCTAATTAGAGTATTATCATTAAATAATTTTCATAAAGAACAGCTGATGATTTTAAAGATACCGTTCAAAGCATACTGTCAAGCAAATTTATCAAGAAGGCTTTGCCCTGATTACTTTCAATTTTCCTTTTCTTAATGAATGTGTCAGTTTTACCCACACTTCTGGTGATAAAAATAATCACATGTGCATGCAGTCCAGAAAAAAAAAAAGATGTAGGTAAAAGGAGTACCAGAAGCATCATATGTACATGGTGGGAAGTGGGGTTTTCTGTTCAACAAATTTTCTATGGAGTCCTGGAGGTAGTGGAGAGTAGTTGAAAGCATGCTGGATATTAGAGTGAAGAGTTAAATGCCCTCTTTAACCATTTTTTCCCTGGGTAACTTTGAGTCACAATCTCTCTTATCCAGTTTCCTCAAGTGAAATATTGGGATAGAAATGCTTATAAGAGCCACCCACCAATTTAAGTTAAGACATTAAAATGTCTATTAAATTTGTTTTCTTAGGCATTTATTTTTTTCAATATGAGAAAGCTCATATTCTTTTAAAATTTTTATTAACTTTTTTCTTACATCATTGTTAGTTTTAAGTTAAGACATTAAAATGTCTATTAAATTTGTTTTCTTAGGCATTTATTTTTTTCAATATGAGAAAGCTCATATTCTTTTAAAATTTTTATTAACTTTTTTCTTACATCATTGTTAGTTTTGGGACAGTATTTAATTTCTCCCCTCAAATGTAGTCCCCATCTAGCTCCATCCATGATAGCCACATAGCATGAGTTTATCTTTTTTAATCGCTGTAATGTCACCAATTGTAGGGGCAAGCATCAGGCATCACCAATATGTGTAGGTTATTTATTGGTTCTAGCAGTTACACAGAAACACCAAGCAAGGCAGGGCAGGCTACCACTGCTGGTAGGGCTGAGACCCAGGAGAGGGCTAGGAGGCAGATGAGCACCCTTGCCCCACCCCAGGAATCTTTACATTTTTTTTTTTTTGAGACTAGGTCTCACTATTTTTGCCTGTGGAACCGCAGGTTAATTTTGCCCAAGGTACCACAGACTCAAGCAACCCCAGCCTCAGCTTCCCAGGTAGCTGGGATTACAGGCGTGTGCCCCCATGCCCAGCTGTATTTTTTTTGGAACTAGGTCTCAGTATGTGCCCCTGGTGGAATTCAAACCGTGATCCCTGGCCCCCGCCGTGGCTTCCTATGCTACTGTTTACAGGCATGTGCCACCATGACCAGCAGAATCTTTGCATTCTTTCTCTGGAATTTCTATCTCTGGCCTTCTCTAGTGCTGCTCTTCTATTCTCATGCTTGTACTCTCTGTGTCCCTTCATCCCCTCTCCTAGGTCCAGGTGTGCACACTTAAATATCCACATGTCTACTGGAATGTACAACCATGGTAAGATAAAACACCCCAGGTGTCAATAATACAAGCTACTGGAGGGAAAAACCTTACTACCTATAATCACTGAGTAGTATTCCATTGTGTATATATACCACATCTTCCTGATTAATCCATCTGTTTGAGGGTATTTAGGTTGTTTCTATGTCTTGGCTATGGTAAATAATGCCAAGGCATAAAATCTTCTAAGATGGAAATGCTCTACAACAGTAGTGGAATATCAGAAATATTTATATACCTATTTATATCCCCAATGATCTATGATGATTAACATGAGTAGTTGCACCATCCAGAGTCCTCTTTTTGCCTCAACTGCTGGAAGTGTGTCAGCAGATAGCCTTCAACTTTTAACTCAAAACTGCTTCACCTGCGCAGAACTGCCACCTGCTCTTCCCTGGAAAGCCCACGTTGATTGAATGAGGCAAAGATTTGAAACCTGAGCATAGCAGCAAGTAGGTATTACTTGTTCAGATGACAGATGATAGAGTCTCAGTTAAAAGTAGTGGTAGTTAAAATAGAAAGAAGTAGGTCAGTTGGGTATTTGCTTTGGATGTACATTCTGTAGGAGTCAAGGGATAGAAGATTGGGGTAAAGGATAAGCTATCAACTTTTGACTAGTTATATGATGATTTTTTTCAGCAATGTTATCTTTTTACTGAAGTAATGTTGATTTGTTTGGCTCACTTTATTTGATTCAGATGCATACTAAGTTTATTTTTGAACTCATATTAATTTCCAGATGCTTATTCTACTTCCAAGTGGATATATAAAGGAGATATGAACTTGGAAGTCAGGTCAGAAAATCAGATTGGAAAATTCAGATATAGGCGTCATTCCATAAGGACAAGGGACTCCAAAAGATCACCTCCCGGGATATAGGGACCTTGCTGTCTATATCGTTTGGGTGTGAAGAAAGGTGTTTGTTAATATCATTATCATACTATTATAGAAATGCAACATTTAATCAGCTGTATGATTTAAATTCAGTGGTAACCACATCATTTGGAATGAGGTCTCATTAAAGTGAATTTGTAGTTTTGTCATTGTTTTTTTTTTGGTTTTGTTATGCTAATAAATATAGTTCCTACTATGTGCTAAGTGATTTATATTGATTATATCATCTAATCCTCCCAGCAAATCTGGGTGAGCAATACTGTCATCCTGATATGTTACACATGAGGGACTAGATTCAGAAAACTGAAACAATTTGGCCCAGACTATAGTTAGTAAATTAGGAAAGAGACCTCATAATCCTCTATACTCCACATACAGTGCTTTATAATAACAACAGTGATAGTAGCAATTTGTGGAGAACCTAATGAATCTAGTTGTAGTACTGAAGGGTTTACATGACTTATTTCAACTCATTCTTACAAAAATTATTATGCTAATTGTTCACATGAGAAAAATCTAAGCTTAGCGACACTAAATAACTTGAAGAAAATACTAAAGCTAGTAAGTGGCAGTGTGGGATTTAAAATAAACATTTGTTTGATTCCTGAGTGCCTACTATTAACAATGTTATATAACAATGTTATATTGCCTTTAATTTCCTATGACCTTAGATAAGTAGAAAAGGAGAAGTTTCCTCTAGGAGGGAACATAACTATCCCCAGATGCCGAGTAAATTGAAATAACATTTAAAATAATTATTTCAAAAATAAATTTTATTAGAAATAAAAAGCTGAAAATAATTATTAAAATTCAACAAAATACATTATAATTGGAAATAATCTATTTAAACACTTTCTCCAACTAGCCTCTCAATAAGCAGTGGTAAAAAAAATGTAAATCTGATTTTGCTTCTGTATATAAATTGTTTGTAGCCATGAAACAGAATGAGTACCACAAACCAAATGGATTGAACACATGGCCTTGACTTTTGAGGTCAGTGTTTTGAAATACTAAGTAAACTTGAAGTGTCTTCTATTAACAACTTTGGAAAGGTTCAGCGATATCCTAAAAGCAAGAACAAATTCATTTGACTGGCTCCGAAATCGCTCATACTGACATCAACATTAAGGTATACCTGCAGTTTCTTTTCCTCTGTCACTGTTTATTTGGCTTCGAAGGAAAGTGTTTCCAATCATGTCATGACTATATTTAGTCTCATGAGGCCTTTAATGAATTATCAGTATCCTTAGCACATTAATTGTTCTGGGGCACCAAATTTTTAAACCTTCTGAAAGAAGCTTGTCTGAAGATGTAGCAATAGATGAATTTCTTTCTCAAAATATCTTTCTAGACACAAATATTTGTTCAATTAATAATTGAGACAAGTATATATGTTGGAGAAAAGAAAGTTTCCAAATGGTTTTGCAAAAAGTGGATAGCTATAAGCAAAAGAAAGAAAGTAAATCATTATTTCACACCACATACAGAATTAACTCAAATGGGTTAAAGACTTGAGTGCAAAACTGAAACCATGAAATACATCGAAGAAAATGTAGCAAACACTCCATATAATTGACTTCATGGATGTAGGTAGGCACTCAACTCCAACAGCAAAGGAAACAGAAACAAAAATACACATATGAAACTATATCAAATTAAAAAGAAACTGGGATTATAAATGAAAAACCACTCTACTGAATGAGTGAAAGTATTTGTATACCATATAGCGGGCATGAGGCTCATATCAAAGGTATACAAAGACCTCATACAACTCAACAATAAGAAAGCAAAAACCCAATCAAAAAATTGTCAGAGGAGCTAAGTAGGAATTTCTCCAAAGAAAACATAGATGTTACCAACAAGAACATGAAAAAACAATCCTCATCAGCACTTATCATCAAGAAAATGAAAATCATTTTCCTGAGATGCCACCTTACAACCTGTGAAAATTGGCCCACAGTAAATAGAACAGAGTTGGAAAGACAAAGGAACACTGTTTATGAGAATATAGACTAGTTCAGCCCCTGAGGGAAAAAAAAAGCAGGGACGTTTCTCAAAATTTTAACAGTAAATCTACCATATGACCCAGCAATTCCACTCCTAGTGCCTTCTCAAAGACTGCAAATACATACATATTTAAAAATGTATGTACACTCCTGTGTTTATTGCAGTACTATTTATAATATCTAAGTCATGAAAACAACCTGAATGCCCAAGGACAGATGAGTGGATTGAGAAGATAATGCATATATACACAGTGGGATACTACTCATATATTTAAAAAAGATAAGATGAACTGTTGTCATTTGCAAGAACATGCATGGAACTAGATGGCATTATGCAAAGCAAAGTAATCCAGAAGGACAAAGACAAATACCAAATGATTTTACTCATGTTTAGAATATAAAGAAACAAACAAAAAAAAGCATCAGGCAAAAATAATGCAAACACAGACCTAGATATCTGACTGTAAAATTAAGAAATCAGAGTGGGAAAGAGAAGATGGAGAACCAAGAATAGAGGGAACCCAATGGTGGAGGACTGTGAGTGCTTGGTAGTGGGTGTGCTGTATTTACATATATCTGAAGAGGTATGATCCCATAACTATGAATTGTAAGCCAATGTTATCTAATTAAATAATAAACTATCTCTTGAGTAGTAAATTATGACACTTCAAAACCTCAAGTCACAATAATGTTCAATAACATTCGTTTAAAGCATTGTGACGAACCAATTGGTTTTTCACCAAGCATAGATCCTCTCGTATTGCCTCCCTCTGGAATAAACCTCCATTCCAAGATAAAACAGATGCCTTATTACCTGTGATCCTCTCTAAAACAAAGTTTGGAAGAATTAGTGAATGATTAATGGATGAAACAATTCTAGACCATTCCACAAAACAAAGGCATGCTACTCAACAGGGAAGAGATATGTGAAGTATTTGTATATGCTCACTTTATTTCTCTTTGGCTGTTGTCAATTTTTCACATGAGTAACTAATGTTAGATGTTTAGATTAATATAGTTGTAAATGGAGTGTGAATATTGATCAACAGTTATATCCCCAGAGTCTTTATCCTCTGATTCTCTGAAGCTACTGCTATACACTCATCTTTAGCTACTACCAAGGGTAGGTATTAAGCTGACCCATCTGTGTTGATTACCACATTCACTTTAGGTCAGTGCTCCAAGGAGCATTGGAGTATTGCCTCTGGCCTAAATATGTATGGAGAAAAGGGAGTAATGATGGTTTAATTCATTGGTACTCACTCCTATATCATCACCACTAAGTAAGTTTAAACGCTTCTAGTAAGTAATCTTTGGGAGTGCTCCAGAATAGAAGATAGCACTTGACTCCTCAAGTCCTCTGCATTTTTAATCATACCACAATTATATAAAATTTGATAATAGCTTGACCATCAAATGTTTTAAAATATTTGCTTAGGGGATTAGCACATTTTAAATATGTAATCAATACAAGAGCAAATAATGTCAAATTTTATTGAGTGAATAAAAAGTAGGAAAAAATAATAGTGATAATAATAACAGTAGCCTAGAGACTGCCTGGGATTTTTAAAATACCAGTTTGCTAAACAACATATCCTATGGACAAATGCACAGCTCAATACATAGCAGCTGTCAGCCACCAGTTAGAATAGCAGGATTGTGTTTCTCAGCAAGAAATTTTCTGTCTCTTGTGACATTTCGTTTCTTGGTATTATAAATGGGGTGTGTTGTTATATTTCTTTTATTACCTTTCATTTATAAAATCTGAGTGAATATAAGATTCTTTGAGGTCATCTCTTTCAGCTTCTGCCAAATGAAGTTATCTTTTCTATAACATGACAAATGGCCATTTAGATATCTTTGAATGTACCCAGAGACAAAGAACTTAAAATGTTTATTTAGAGGGAAAAAAGCCTTTTCCATTATTGACAAGTGCTGATTTTTAAAACAGTCCCTTTCTGTATTGGTTATAACTATCATTACTATTTTTATTGCCTTGGGTAATATAAAGCAAACCTAATCCTTTTCTACATGACAGTTGTTACATTTTTAATACAGCTACCATTGCCCAATCATCCTTGACTGCTCCACCCCAGTAATCTCTTCTCAATAGATATGATCTGCATATCTATTTGTCTGTTCCTCTTCACATGAGTTCAATGTAGAAACTGATTCATTTCTTTGGAACTAGATAGGCCTGGTTTCAAATACTGGCTCTCTACTATGTTAGCTATAAAGTAGGGGAAATGGCTTCTATCTCAAGAGATGTTATGAGAATTAAATAATCCATATTCAATATTATTTGTTAAACATTTCTATCTGTGTTTGATACATATTGACTCATTTCAATAGCAAACCTATAGTTGTTATTTTATTTTTCCATTTGATGCCTCAGAATTTTGAGACAATGAGCGTTTGTCCAAGTTCATATACCTAGTTGTGAAAAAATAAGGATTTGAACGTAGACAATCTGGACTCTTGCCTTTATCATTTACTACGTTTACTAAATGTGCACGTGTGTCTGATACTAAATGTTCATTAAATAAATGTTAAAATTTAATACATATAGTTAATAATAAATGTTAAGAAATAATATACTTAGTAAGTGTTCATTTTCTTTCCTCATTCTGTCCCCCCTCTTTAGCTTTTCAAATTCCCAGATAAAGGCCTGATGTAATCTAATAAACCAAAAGAGAGGTTCAGTTTTTATGCTTCTAGGACCAGGTTTCACTGAACTCTGTAAATTAGCTGAAGCTAGGGAAAGAAAATTCTCATGTCTCTGACAGCCACATTAAGATTCTTCCTTTAATTTTTCATTCAATAAACCTTTATTGAACACCTGCCACAAATTATGCAGTCATCTGTTATGGTACAAAGAATGAGAAACAACAATAGCCCCTGATTTTGTGGAGTTTGGGGTCCAATTTCAAAGACAGATAATTACAAAAAGTAAGAGGTTAGAAAGGAAAATAAAGCTGGGCATGGTGGCACATGCCTGTAATCGGCAGCCAAGGAAGCCACGGCGGGGACCAAGGATTGCGGTTCAAGTCCTGCTCGGGGCAACAGCAACGTACTGAGACCTAGTTCCAAAAAAATAATTGGGCGTGGTAGCGCGTGACTGTAATCCCAGTTACCTGGGAAGCTGAGGCTGGGGATTGCTTGATCTGTGGTACCCCGGGCAACGTGAGCCTGCGGTTCCACAGGCAAAAATACTGAGACCTAGTCTAAAAAGAAACAGGAAAGTAATAGTAAAGCAAATTTAAATTGGGTCAGTAGGTTGTTAACAAAGTTCTTTCCATGGAAGAAATTTCTTTTTTTTTGAGACTAGATCTCACTATTTTGACCGTGGAACCACAGGCTCACGTTGCCTGTGGTACCACAGACTCAAGCAATTCCCTGCCTCAGCTTCGCAGGTAGCTGGGATTACAGGTGCGTGCCACTACACCCAGCTATTTTGGGGGGGACTGGGTCTCGCTATGTTGCCTGGGGCAGGTCTTGAACCACTATCCCCAGGCCCAGCCGCAACTCCATAGGCTTTCGCTTACAGGCACATGCCACCGTGCCCAGCTCATGGAAGGAATTTCAGCTGAGACTCAAAGATGGAGTTTGAGTTGGCCAAGAAAAATGTGAGGAAACAACATTTCAAGAAGGACTTAAAAACAGGCTGAAAGTCCTGAAGAGAGACAGGGCTTAGCTTGGTCAGTGACTTAAAAGAAAGTCAGTAGGAAAAGGGAGAAGAAGAACCAGAGTGGTTCCAAATTAGGTTGCAAAGGTAGGCTTGGGCTCCCTCACGCCAGATGCTTTTCCTAATCCAGGTAATGCTGCTACTGGGACTAAGACAGTGTCTTGGAAGGAAAGCAGCTTTCAAAAATGGTGCAGAGTGGAGACTCCACTGGTTCTTATAACTCACCTGAGTCTTACATACAAATATGCAGTAAATTCACAAATTCTGGTAAACCTCATTAAGATGTTCAGTCACCTATTTACCTGCCCCTGAAATTCCAGTTTCAAGTTAAGCTTTTGTGTTTACTTTTCACTCCAGTCTTCCCCAGATTTTCTTTTAACCACAGATCCCTATATACATGCATTGACAGAAACAGAATTCAATATGATTGGCAACGATAACATTTGCTCCTATAATTGGGTTTTGAACCTATATAGTGAAGTAGGGTTGATTATTCCAACAATGAGTGCGCTTGTTCTGCCAACAGAAATAGCATCAAGCCCCCAAATTGAACTCTGGGGTCATATTAACATGGTATGTATTGATACCCAAGGGTTAGCTCTGACACTGATTTTCTCTATGACATTTTCCATACAAGTTAGCCTTTCTGAGTCTCCATTTTCTCACTTGTAATGTTGGACTAATGATACCTAGTAGGACAGTCATTGTGAAAATTAAATAAGACAATAAGATATAAGTGCCTAACACAATGCCTGATGTGCAGTGTACAATAAATGATAACTTTGCTTTCCTAGGATAGGAAGAGTTGTCATAAGGTGATCTTTCATATCAAAACCATTAAAAGTTTGCTGACTTCAATTTCCACAGCAGTTTTATGGACCTATCGTGCTGACATTTGAAAGGAGCCTTCGGAAACTATTTGCATCCTCACCTCTTAATGAAAATAGTAGCAATGAGCCCTGATCCTGATTTATGCACAACACACATACATTTCACAAAATACTAATTTTTTTGTTCCCTTTGTGCAAGGTTGTATATGAGGTCCTGGAAATATTAAAGATCAGTAAGCAAAATCCATACCCTAAAGAAGTTCATATTCCATATGATTTTGCTAGGTCTGTATGAAACTAGATTACAAGGCAGGATCAAACAAGTGTTAAATACTTACTATGAAAGCACAGATGAATGTGGGATGAATCCACCTATACATGTGGCCATGGTGATGACACCTCTTAAATGTGTCTGGCTTCACTAGTATGCTGACATCTCTAGTATGCTGTCGCCTAATTTCATATTCTAATCACTGAACACGTTTTCATCTGTAGCAGGTTTTCCTCAGATCAATAGGATAAGATTTTCCTGACTGTCCAGTCTGTGCTAGACATTTCAGGGAATAAAGAAATCATAGATTATTTGGCCTCAATCATCAATCAACTAGTCTGACAGTCCACTTAGAGGGCAATTAGAAAACAATAAACTCTTATTTGCTGTGGAGCTCACTCTGAGTATTTCCTTAGAAGAGAACACATAGTGATTTGGGATGGTTAGAAAAAAGCAAAATTCATAGCTCTTACAGATTCAGATGTCAGTTCAGACTTCTAGAAACTATCTACAGATGTTTAGAGAACCATTCAAATATTCTCCACTGCACAATAACTCAAAAGAGAAAAATAAGTTCAGAGTATCATAATCTCTCCCAGTGCTCATTAATCTGAATTAATAGCACATTGCTTTAGGAATGTCTTATTTAAATTATTTTAAAAACCTTAGCTGGAATAGTCTTAGCTGATCCAAAGACGGGTAGATTAAACATGTATCGGTAAAGTTAACAGACAGAATTACAGGCTCTCAGAGCCACATACATTTCAGAATAGGAGCAATCAGCCTTAAGAAAAGGACAAGGATACAATGAATGCATTCAAACCATGATTTGTTTCTTAGCTGTCTTTAAAATGGATGCTTTAATTTTTTGAGGTGCATACACATCCTTTTGTCAGTTAAATACCACAAGGCCCATTTTGGAAGAAGTTGATGGGGAGTAAGAAAAGAGGGGAGCAGCTGAAAGGCATTCATGAGTTAGAAGAAGGGCAACAACCCATTATGTGCTCATTAAATCTATTATCTGAGTTCAGAGTGGTCCCAGGTGAAACTTGTGCTGACATATACAGAACTCCCTCTCCAGCTCAGAGCAATGGAAAACAGGTTAGTAATCTGAGGGTGCTTTTCAGGTTACCTCTTCAAAGTATGATGGAAATCAGAGACTCCTCCATTGTTGGTTTTTCATGGATTGTTTGAGTAAGGGACTAAAATATAATACTAAGTAACAATTGTGCTTGAACGGTGAAAAAAATAGATTTTGAAATAAAAATAAATTGAAAACTTTTCCACCCTAGTTATTTGAAATTCATTGATATGCCATCCTCTGCCTGTTCTTAAAGGTACTCCTGTATTCTAAGTGTAGCAGTTCTTAAACTTCAGTGTCCCTTACAAACACTTGGATGCATTATATAGACTGCAGATTTCTGTCTCCCCTCTTACTATAAATTTAGATTCAGTAGGTCTGAGGTTTGACCCATTAATATACAGAATTAGAGAGAAGACAATATGACACAATAATAAGAAACAGCTTTTCAATTCATCTTAAAAACAGTCTTTATCTAGTATTGCTTTTAATGAAATTGAAGTGAAGAGCAAGCCTATCTTATGCTTTGAAAGGTTTTCTTTCTTTAACAAAAGTTGTCGTGGCTTTTTAGAAAATCTAATGACTGCAATTTGGGCCAGACTCTCACTTAATGGTTTATTTAAATAAAAAATTCATATCATCCATAATGACTTATATTTAAACCTTTCCTTCTAATGAACAAACCTCCTTTTATGATTTTTTTCAATTCAGAGCAAGTATTCATTTTATACTCACAGCTCCAGTTTACAAATAATAATAAATAAAAGCTGCAGATTAACTAAGCGACTGGCATCATGTCACATAATAACCACTTGGCAAGGAGGAGAAAAACCTGTATTTTCTGAATCCCAATGCAATATTCTTTCAGAAAATGCTACCTTATGCCATAAGATAAAGATGAAAGTGTAGGAGTTGACATTTAAGCCACAGGTATTGAAATATTTCCCTGCCTTATCTGACCAACCATTCGTTAATCCTTGACCTACCACATCTCATCTATCTTCAACCTGAAGTTATCTCTCTAGTCCTTGAGAATGAACTGCATTACTTGAAACCATTGAAAAGTCAAAAAGTTGTTCTATTAGTGACATGAAGCCATGTAGATCACCATTTGAAATCAGCTAAATCCCTGAGACCTGATAACAGTTTTATCACATCATTTTGTGGCTTGGGTGTGAATACCCTCAGAGATACATGCTGAGCATGCCACCCCAGAATTCAACAATATAAGAAGCTACTTACCTTCACAAAGTCAGCCTTTCTCACCCAGCTACATAAGGCAAATTCAGTAATGGCATCTATATTGCTGAAATCATTGCCTACAGAACCTCTGAAACTACTTTCTGTATCATCAAGATCCTTTATTTTGTTGGAGCTTATGTGTCTGGGGATGAAGGGGTTGAGGTGGGTGGGAGTAGCATTTTCCTGGTGCTGACTATGCCTTTTACTCCTTTTGCAAATAACCTTGCAGTCTGTCCTGGGGGAGCTGCTTTGATGTCATGGTACATTGGTCTTGCTGCCCATTTCAAAAATGAAAAGACCACACTCACTTACTCTAGCTTGACAAAGAAAGTAGTCCCCCAAACATGAGGAAATCATGACTTGCCAATAACTATGTCTTTAGAGTGTAAATTATTAGCCAAAGTCTTCTTAACTTTTAAACTCTGTCTGCTGCATATGTGGTCTAGATATCCAAGGAACAGGTTCATCTATGTCTTTGGCATGTGTTGTTTAAATATAATTTTACATATATGTAAAATCATGATTGGCACACAGATACAAAAATGAACAAATACTAGTAATCAAACTGGTCGTGAGGTGTTACACTAACAATTCATGGGAGAATTCAATGAAAAATGATGTATTATAGATCAGAAATATTCGAATAGAAGAGCAAATGGAGGCAAACAGGCCCTTTTCAAAGGTGGGGGGGACTGGGGAAGAGGACCAATGGACACCACTGAATAGAATTTACATGTCTATGGATAAGATTGTTTTGCATTGCTATGAATTTTCAACACTTTACAGAGTTGTAAAATGGCTCCAAGATAGTGAAAGTTTAGAATGAGGTAATATAGAAGAAATAGATAACATCTAAACAAGGCACAGTTTTTCATCCAAAGATACCTTTCCCTACATTGTGTTGAGAAAAATGATCCAGACCTTGCCAAAATGAAACAGTGAGCTAAAAGCCGTTGGTTCCCCTTTGCCGGGTCTCCTTGATACTTAAATGGATACTTACTAAAACATATCTTGAACCTCAGTTTAGTTTCCCTTCGGTCTGCTGCTGGATTCTTTTTTTTTCCTTCTGTTCATTTGAAATGACACTATTTGTTCACATGACAATTGCAACCTGTCAAGAGATGGAAAATAAGATTTTAGTCACTTTACAGAAAATGTCATATGCTAACAAACCACATTTTCCCATTCAATTTCCACTCTCCCAAAAGAAAGGGGATTCTCTAAAATGCTACCCTCTTCTACACCATAAAGTTCAGCTTGCCACAGCAATTTGCATTTTATTCAGTAAACTTGTTTTCAGTCTTCTATTTGACATGTATTTTCTGTTCTGTATATTTCATTCATTGAAAGTATAGGCAAGAAAGCCTCTCTCTACATAAAGTATATTTCGCAGGAACAAAACCTACAGTAAAAAAAATAATAATAATAAGTAAATACTATATGGGCCATAGAAAAACCCAGAGAATATATTATTTCCATTGAAAATTTTTAGAGCAACCTATAATTGGCCTTTGATACAAAATAACCTATTGTATTTGTAATTGTGGTTCTTTGTGTTAAGTTCCATAGGACAATCTAGAAAGTCTTCAAAACTTTGAACTTAATACATGAAGGACTACTTGGCTTCTAAATCAGCTTTTCCTTATCTGAGAAGTATCAGTAGTGACAAGACCTACCTTCTGGGCAGCTTCTTTCTTCTTCTTCTTCTTCTTCTTCTTCTTCTTCTTCTTATTATTATTATTATTATTATTATTATTATTATTATTATTATTATCATTATTAATTTATTTTGCATTTTTATCTACCCCATGATTCTCCCACCATCTTATCACTGGTGAACCATCCTCTTAGACATTTGTACCGCTCCCTCCCCTGATTATGCCCTCCCCCTCTCATGCTCTATACTTTAATTTTGCTAAAAACTGGGGTTTTTTTGAGGAATCCAAATATTAAGTTTCTCAAAAAAGAAAAAATTACTTCCATTTAAGAAAGATATTCCCTGCTCATGGATTGGAAGAGTTAACATTATCTAAGTGGCTATTCTACGAAAAGCAGTCTACAGATTCAATGCAACTCCAATAAAAAAATGACATTTTAAAAGAGATTAGAACAAAAATTACTGAAATTCATCTGGAATAATAAAAGACCTCCAATATTGAAAATCCTCCTGACCAAAAAAGAGACTAGAAGTATTACAATCCCAGACTTAAAATTATACTACAAAACCATAATAATTAAAACAACATGGTACTTGTACAAAAACAGATAAGCAGACCAATAGATCAGAATCAAGTGGCCAGAAATAAAACGACACATAAAACCATACATATCAACTAATCTTTGACAAAGGTGCAAAAATCATTCATTGGAAATAGGACAGCCTCTTCAAAAAAATGGTACTGGGAAAACTGGACCATGGTATGCAAAAAGATAAACCAACACAGCTCTCTCACTTTTTGTAAAAAAACCAACTCAAAGTGGATAAAAGATTTGAATGTAAGACCTGAAACCATAAAATAAATAGAGGAAAACTTAGGCAAAACTCTCCATGAATTACAATTCAGAAATCTATTTTAAGACATATATATCGCTGGCAAAAAATTGAAGGAAAACAAACACCTGGGACTACATTGAACTAAAAAACTTCTGTACAGCAAAAGAGACAATAGCCAAAACAAAAAGAACCCAACTGATTGAGAGAAAATTTTTGCCCTCCATACAAGTGACAAGGGTTTGATAACAAAGATGCACAAAGAATTCACACAACTTAACAAAAACAGAGCAGAAAGCCCAGTTAAAAAATGGAGAGGACTAAAAAGACACTTCTCCAAATAGGACATACAGATGGCCAATAAGCATATGATAAAATGCTCCACATCACTAATAATCAGGGAAATGAAAATCAAAACCACACTGAGATACCATCTTACATCAGTAAGAATGGCCCATATTTAAAAAAAAAAAAAAAGGCAACAAGTGTTAGCACAGATGTGGAGAAAAATGACCACTCTTACATTGCTGGTAGAAGTCAAAATAGTTCAGCCACTATGGAAGGCTGTGTGGAGGACCCTCAAGCTACTGAAAATGGAATTCCCCAAGCCGGGCATAGTGGCTTGTGCCTGTAAGCTTCAGCCTATGAAGCAGCTGGGGCTAGGGATCATGGTTCGAGTTCTGCTCAGGGCAACACAGGGAGACCGAGTCCCAAAAAATAATTGGGTGTGGTGGCGTGTACCTGTAATCGCAGCTACCTGGGAAGCTGAGGCTGGAGATTGCTTGAGTCTGTGGTACCACGAGCAATGGGAGCCTATGGTCCCATGGGCAAAAATAGTGAGACCTAATCTCGAAAAGAAAAGAAAAGAAAAGAAAAGAAAAGAAAAGAAAAGAAAAGAAAAGAAAAGAAAAGAAAAGAAAAGAAAAGAAAAGAAAAGAAAAAAGAAAATGGAATTCCCATTCAACCAAGCAATCCCACTGCTGGGAATATACCCAAAGTATACAAAAACACTAATTAAAAAGGACACCTATACTCTCATGTTTATTGCAGCACTATTTACAATTGCCAAGATAGGGAAAAAAACCCAAATGCCCCAAAACTGTTGAATGGATAAATAAGATGTGGTATATTTATACAGTGGAATATTATGTAGCAATCAAAGAAGACAGATGGAACTAGAAGGAATCAATTTAGCAGAAATATGTCAGAAAAAAAAAGAGAAAAATGGGATGGTCTCACTTATATGACACATGTAGGAAAAACAAACAAATGGACAAGATTAATTTAAAATTGCCAACAATAAGGCAAGAGAAAGACATAAAAGGGATACAAATAGGAAAAGAGGAGCTAAAGCTATCATTATATGCAGATGATATGATTCTTTATGTAGAGAACCCCAAAAAATCTACAGAAAAACTTCTTGAAACAATAAAACAGTTCAGTAAGGTAGCTGGTTACAAAATGAACACACAGTAGTCAGTAACCTTTCTATACACAAAAAGCCAAGAAGAAGAAGAAATTTAAAAAGTCATCCCATTTACCATCACACCCCAAACAATTAAATACCTGGTAATAAACCTAACAAAACACATATACGAACTATACAAAGAAAACTTTAAAACACTGCTAAAAGAGATAGAGGAAGACATAAGGAAATGGAAAGACATCCCCTACTCATGGATTGGAAGAATTAACATCATCAAAATGACCATCCTTCCCAAAGCAATCTACAGATTCAATGCAATCCCTATAAAAATTCCAACAACATTCTTTAAAGAGCTAGAAAAACAATTACAGAAGTTCATGTGAAATAACAAAAGACCTCGAATATCAAAAAGCCTCCTAGGCAAAAAAAAAGAGAGAATGGAGGCCTAACTATCCCAGACTTGAAGTTATACTACAAAGCCATAATAATTAAAACAGCATGGTACTGGTACAACAACAGACAAGCAGAACAATGGAACAGAATTGAGTGCCCGGAAATAAAACCACACATGTATAGTCAACTAATATTCGACAAAGGAGGGAAAAATTTACATTGGAACAAAGATAGTCTCTTCAATAAATGGTGCTGAGAAAATTGGACTAAAACCTGCAAAAAAATGGACCAAGACAACATCCTCACACCATGCACAAAAACCAACTCAAGATGGATAAAGGACGTAAACGTCAGATGCGAAACCATAACATACATAGAAGAAAACCTAGGCAAAAATCCTCCATGAATTACAATTCAGAAATCCCTTTCTAGAAACACCTACAGATGGTGAAAAAATGAAGGAAAACATAAACAGATGGGACTACATCAAACAAAATCTTCTGTACAGCAAAAGAGACAACAGAAAAAAACTAAAAGAAGCCCATCAGAATGGGGAAAAAAATTTGCCTTCCACAAGAGTGATAAGGATTTAATAACGAAGATCCACAAGGAACTTACACAATTAAACAAAAACAAAACAAGAAACCCAATCAAAAAATGGGGAGAAGAACTAAAAAGACACTTCTCCAAAGAGGAAATATAAATGCCAACAGGCACATGAAAAATTGTTCAATATCACTAGCAATAAGGGAAATGCAAATCAAAACCACAAGGAGATATGACCTTACCAGTGAGAATGGCCCACATTAAAAAAACAGGCAACAACAAGTGCTGGCATGGATGTGGAGAGAAAGGAACGCTCTTACACTGCTGGTGGGAATGTAAACTGGTCCAACCACTATGGAAAGTGGTGTGGAGGACACTCAAACTAATGAAAATGGAACTACCCTTTGACCCAGCAATCGCTCTTCTGGGAATCTACCCAAAGGAGACCTCAATATGGATACAAAGGGACACCTGCACCGGCATGTTTATTGCAGCACTATTTATAATTGCAAGGACATGGAAACAACCCAAATGTCCCAAAACAGATGAATGGATGAAAAAGATGTGGTATATATACACAATGGAATATTACTCATCAATTAAAATGACAAATTAGATGAATTTATGATAACATGGACACACCTAGAAGAAATCATATTAGCAGAAACAAATCAAAAAGATAAAGACAGACACCAAATGGTTTCACTATTATATGGGACTTGGAAAAGATAAACAAAAAGCTATGAAGAAAAGTCAAAAACAACAACAACAAAAAAGTTAACAACCAAATTGAAGTACACAGCTCCAGGTTGGGGGGTGGGACAGAGAGGGAATGGTCATGGAGGGTGGGGGGGGGG
>PVHY01016867.1:0-32757 GCA_004024945.1 Uropsilus gracilis
TATTTCATGTTCTTCAGTTCTGGTCCTAAATAGGGGGCATGTTAAGGCTTTTCATGGTGGGATATTGATGTTAAAAAATCCTGGTATGGGATGGAGAATGGACAAATAGATCTATTTTAGAGTCTCTCTAGATTAGATTCGGAAAGGAACTGCTAGAATCATTTCTGCTAAAAGGTCTCCCAAGGCCGAAATTTCTGATTTCAACTTCAATAACTATGACGTTTTTGTGGAGAACCTCTATATACTCAAAGGTGTCTTCTTTATACTAGGTTTAAGGATTCATCTGATGTAATCATCATGTTCATATTCTTTCTCCTAGTGATTCTATTCATTCAGAGGCAAAAACTTAGGTACAAAGTGGTCAAAAAACTGGAATGGACTGGAAATTAGCAGATAAAATATATACCTTACACATAGTACCTGGGTCAGAGAGACACCTCAGAAAAACAGACCTTGTCAGACGATACTGCTCTGCATTGTTGTAAGCCAGGTCTCCAAAGTTAATTACAACCTCATGTTTATTGAAGTAAATCAGTTTCAAAGAATCACATATTGCATGAATCCATGTATATGAAACACCCAGAATGACCAACCATTTAGAGGTATGATTATGGATGTTGAGGGCTGGGGGAGAGAGGGGTAGAGAGACTAAGAGGGTGATGGCTAAGGGGTGCAAGGTTTCTTTATGGAATAATGGAGGTTTCCTTAAATTGGTTGTGGTGATGGTTCATTTTTATGATCATATAAAAAGTCACTGAACTGTACACTTTAAATGGGAAAACTATATAGAATTTAATTATATGTCAAAGCTATTAAAAGGAAGTGAATTAGAGACACTAAGTCATAAACTGGAACTTTGTGAACACATAAGGAAAAAAAATGCCTTTATCTGTGTGTTTTCTGTAAGGTAGAGTGATTTCCCCAATCTTAGATGCAATTGTATCTTCATTATAACAATCACAATAGTAAACCATGAATCAGTAGCAGAAAATGAGTTTGGAGTATACATGTACTTGGAGATAACATGCATTAGTCTTCAAAAAGTGCCAGCAAATATTATCAAAACAAAAGAATTACTAAAGAAAAATAAGAGGAATATGAGCAAGATGTTTAAGGGATTTGGTAACTTAAAACTTTTTTTTTTAAATTAACAAGAATTTGAGTAAATTCTTAATTGTGCAATATATGTATATGAGTATACCTATAACATACATATATTTATATACATATAGCACCAATGCACTAGAAAAATTTCCTCTTTGAACTATCCTTAATCTACTGATACATTCCATGCTCCTTACTAGCGAAAAAGTTAGTAACTCTTAGGCTCTTGATTTCTTGACTTATAAAATCTCAGGAGGACTAAACAAAATATACATGAAAAAACCCTTTAAATACTGAAGATTAAAACGCCTTTTCAAATACTGAAACAGTGATAAGCCTAGCCAGCTCTTTCATGGCTTTATTCTTTCCATTACCAAGAACAATGAAGCAATAACAACTCCAAACTCTTTGATATTGTTGACATTCCTAATATTTATGTGTTTAATAAGCTATAAATCATTATGTATTAAGTAGGCTGCTCCCACCGCCAAGCCATCTTTAAAACATTACCCATACTTGCTTTTCTAATTCTCATCACTCACTTTTAGACCTTTTAAAATTTATTTCATCCTTATTATCATACTGAGAAGACTCTCTAAAGTCACCAGCAGACCTATTCCATTGTCAGTCTTTACACCCAGCTCAGCAGGATTCTAATCTGTCCACCACTTCCTCTTTCTTGAAATTGTCCCTTTCCTGGCTCTCCTCCCACCTCTGGCAGCTCTGTCTTCTCGGCAGCTTTATTTACTCTTTTATTTAGCCATTGAAAGGTTTTTAGTATCTGTCTGTTTCTCATTCTATGCTTTTCTCTAGAAAATCTTACCCAGGTAAACATGTCACTAAACTTCCTTAAGACTGTGACTCCAAAATTTAGGTCTAGTCTAGGTTTTTACCCCCATTGGAGCTCTTTAAGCCATCATACCCCACCAGACTGTTTTGGTACCATTTTAGCTGTTCTTTCCACATCCATTCTTATCTCTTTTTAAAAAATTAATTAATCTAAACTTAATGTTGGGGTACCCTTTCAGGTATTGCCATTGTAGTGCAACCACCACCAAGTCATTTAGTTTCTACCACCATAGTGCATCCTTCCCTCTTTGTTCTTATCCCTCCAGTTGTCCCTCCCCTGCATTGGTGCTTCAGTTCTGTAGTCAACCATCCAGGGTTAGTTTTTATGACTCTCAGTTTTAGCACTTTATATCCCATATATTAGTGATCTTAACTGGCATTTATCTTAGTGATCTTAACTGGCATTTATCTTTCTCCTTCTGACTTATTTCATTAGCATTATTATTCCTTCCAGTTTCAAATATGTTGCCACAACTGGCATGAGTTTATCTTTTTTTGATCTGAGTCATATTCTATTGTCTATAAATGTCTTTATTTATGGTCTAAATGTTGCTTTATTAAAATACATATCTGATTTTGCTAATCTCCTGCTTAAACCTGCCATTGGCGTCCATTCTTCTCAGAGCTTGACCCTTCCAGTCCCTACATGGGCCTGCTCTGCCTGCAGACTCACTGCTCCTCATGCCACGCCATGCTCTAGTCACAACAGTCCATTCTTAGTTCCTCCCCATCAGGAGGGCATTCCTTACCATGCACCTCATAGTCTACCTTTAGTAATCCAGGCTTAGCTAGTAGTTAGTCATCATTCTGATCTTGGCTCAAAGACCACTCCATTGTGATTTCTTTTAGACCTTCTGCTCTATATTAAGTTGGTTTCCTCTGTCACGCAGTCTTAGCACACTGCATTCTTCCTCTATAGTCTATGGGGGTTATACTACAATTTTTAAGATTGTGAATTGCCTTCTCCACTAGGCAGAAACAGCATATTTTGCTTACTATTATATCCCCAGCATCTACTATAATGTCTATCCTATAGAAGACAGTGAATATTTGCCAAATAAATAAAACTACCAAATGGGGGTACCTTATTCAGTTGCAGCATAGATGCTAGTGTCTTGGTCAAACTTGGCTATAATATATGTGAGTGTATGTCTATGTACACACATTCAGAGACATGAAAATATATTTCTTTATATGTATAATATATGTAGATAGGCCTGGAGAAAACATAAATGGACTACATACCAAGCCATTCTCATTCACAGGCATTCATTCAGAGATGAGATACATGTGTTTAAAAAAAAAATCTCAAAAGTGAGATTCATAATTCTTAGAAAGAGAATCATCATTATTGGAAACAGAAGTCTTTGATAAATTCTCCTCTACCATCTCCAGATGAGGGGTTGGGTAGGTATCTATCTAACAGTCTGACTTCAAGGAAACAGGATGTTGTCTTTCATAACAGTAGGGGGAAAGTCTGGATTTCTTTCAGAAGATGGAATGGATACAGAGGAATAAGAGTGGAAGGAGAGAAGAACAACTGAACTAGAGATGACCGGCCTGTGGGGCCCCTCGTTAGTATAGCTTCTTGTACCACTGTGAGTGAATATAGACTGTGAATATTAAGGAATGGACAGAGCTTTCAGTCAAATTTGGATCTGGAGGAGGATAAAGATACCTCACATGGAAGTAGTGCACTCCCCACTCTAACCGCCACCCACATACTTCTCCAATCCCCTTTCTTTCAAATGTCATGGATAATTATGTTTTCTTCAGACATGGTTTTGCCATAAATTGCTCTCAGCTCACAGGAAACAGGGTGGTTTCCTGCTCTTCTATACACATATATTTACACAAATTCTAAGACAATAAAAATGTTTATTGATTTATTTATACTATGCCACTGTGTTAAATGTCAGAGACAAATATTTAATGAGAGCTATTGGTCATATCTTCTTTAGGAACATCTGTTAGAGTCCAGTTACAATGAGAGAGGGAAATCAACCAAGATAGCGTGGTGTCATGGGTAACTGGGCAAGGACTGGCAGGCAGTAGCCAGAGAAGTTTCTCCATAAGTGATACGTAAGGGCTGAACTGCAAAAATTAAAGAAAAATGGAACACTAATCAAGGGGAGTAAAGCAAGAGGGAAGTACTTTCAGGAAGAGGAAACACGATGAATAAAAGCCAAGTACTTAGCTGTCACAAAGGTCTTTTGGGATAAGTTACATCCCAATATATAATGCATATGTACATGGCTAGAGCCCAAGGACACAGACCCAGCTCTCTGATATTCTCTGTTCACTTTTTGAGTCCAAGGAAAAAGTATCTGAAAGGAAGAACACCCAGAAGGCTCCCTACTCAGAGACTGACATGAGCAGTGAGAAGGTACTAGAACCATCTTGATTAGGAAAAGGATGACAGAAAGAGCCACAGAAGTTGTAGACATAATTTTAAATAAAGTAGAAGTTTCGGTGTGAAGCTATTTGTCTAGAGACTTGATCAATATTAGGGAGGGAGCTCTATGTTTACGGGAGAACAATCAAGAGCATTATTTAGGACATATAAGTTTGAGATGTCCAGAGGACACTAGGGTATATATAAAGTCTGCACTTTAGGCCCCATGGGTGAGACAGAAACACATATAGGGGAAGTCTTTGGCATTAGATTGGTAGTTAAAACCAGGGAGGTAGATGAAGTACTAGGGGAAGAGTGTAGTCAGAGAAGAGAAAGGGTTACCAGGGTAAACCTGGGGCATGGAAGCAGTGGCAGGAAGACCAGAAAAAGATGGAGAAAGAGCAGGAAAGCAGAAAATAAAACTGTGGAATCACATGGTCTATGGGAAGCCAGTAATGCAAGAAAGCCAGGCAGCTCTGTGCAACACTGTTGTAAGGTCAAGTAGAATATAGAGAAGTGACCCATTTATCTAGCAAGATTGAAATCAATGGTTATCACAAAAGCAGTTCCGGGGAATAGTGGGGGAAGGGCAGAAGCCAAATTGAAGAAGGCTAAGGTCTGTAGCAACAGATTCTATAGGCACTGGCTTAAGAAATTAAGCTAGAACAAGAATAGCAAGATGATGAAAACTCTTCCATCCAAGAAGACATTTTCTAGTAATTCCTTGATCAACAATGGGTGCCCTTTTCCCTAGAGGACTGCTGTGTAAAAATAAACCCACCAGGAAATATGAGCCCAGGGGAACCCCGTGATGCTGAATCACTTTACAGAGGGAGGCTGCCCAAAATCAAGTTCACCTTACTGTCCCATGATCATGAGTATTCTCCATGAAAAGATTTAAGCAGAAGTGACAGGGCCAAGTGAGGACATGCCAACAAGCTTTAGGACTTCTGGAAAGATTTGCAAAGCTGGTCACCGACTACAGTCTTTGCACGGAATTGTCTAAAGCACAATTCAAAGGTTTCTCCTATCAAACTTCACAACTGAGTCAGAATTTCCACTGTGATGATTATGTGGTTATAGATGCAGCTTTGGTCTGCGAGACATTAATATGAAAAATATTCATTAATCACGTAACCATGACTAGGCCTAAATATAAATGGTTTGGACATGATTTGATTTACAGGGTGTTAAGTGACCTATTAGTTTATGAAAAAACATCTTTTCCTGTGGTATCCATGAAAATCGCTACCATCAGACAACTTCCCTTCAACTAAGGATGCTAATTCCAGAAGATCCCTTTAGAAATGCACATTTGTTGAGAAAGAAATCAGCACAAAAGAAGAATTCTTTAATACCTTAGGATAAATTTGTTTCTCAAACTAGTTGGAAAGGCTGGAAATTTCAAGCACAGGGAGGTTCCATGAATGGAAGAAGAAGGCACACTCAACAAGGTTGTGACCTTAGGTAGACTATATAAGAGGAAACCTTAGACAGGCACTTCCAAATAAATTCCCAGGGGAACGGAACTTATCTTGGGGAGGAAAACAGCAATAAACTCCTACAAACTAGCATGATGACAACACACATTAAACAAACAAAACTGTAGAAAAGAAAAAAATTATTCATGGTTCCACAAACAGACCACAGATACCATTTGGTACTTTGCTACTACACCCTTATCCCAAGTAATTTCATAGAGGTGACCACAAGCGTTATTTTTAATATTCTCTAACTTGACAGAGAAAGTTTTGCACTTCATTCTTTCATGAAACATGTCATATACACTTTCTCCTATTATTTCACAAAATTCACAAAACTTGTGGTTAACAGCCCTATCAAATTTCATCAAATCATGTCTCCTATCCTAATTCTATTCCTAATGCTGTTACCCTGCAGTTGAATGGTAAAGTCCTTTCTGCACTAGACTTATAAGGTCAGACTTAAAGTAACATCTGTGTCCATTTTGGCTTATTTTGGAATTAAGATTATTTCTTTAGGACAGGCTGGAGAAGCAGAATCTTGGGTTAAATTAAGAAAACATTTGTAGAGTTCTTAATAAGTGGTGACCACTTATTAGGGAGAGAGATTTTGAAAATAAAACTGATTTCTGTAGTAGTTTGCAGAGGTGGCTGGTTCCATAGAAGCCAGAATGGTCCTGTCACTGTAATGCAGGGCTACTGTCCTTATGTTTGAACTAAAACTACTTAGAATGGAACACCAGGAGAGGACCACCTCTCCATTAAGGTAACTTAATCAAATGTAAAAAAGTAACTGATCATTTTCAAAAGCTAATACAAAATAATCTGGGGTTAACCACAGCATACATTTAGGTTTGAAGACTATTACTGAAAGAAACTGTTCTGAAATGGTTTGTATGTCCTATCTAATTCAAACAAATTATTCTGTTATCGATACTGGAGGCAGGTTCCAACTTCTTAGGTGGGGTGTGGGAGGTCTACAAGCAAATTTACATCAAAGCTCAGATCACTGAAATATTCATTTTTATAGAATACATTAAGATGCGTAGGCCTGAAGATCAACAACCCCAAATAATGAACTGGACACACATTATTATAACTCAAGTCATTTGTGGAGAGTAGAGAGAACCTACATTTTTTGGCAATCAATTGAGTATAAAAGAAAAATTTTCAGTGAAAATTGGTGGGTGAAGAGTTGGTTGATGAAACCAGCAAATGCAGACCAACCCACTGAATAAGATTATCTCTAGAGCCAAAATGCTTCTGGCAGGGTAGTTTTTACTAAAACCAACGGTTGGATTTTTCTTTCACAGATACATCTCCAAGGCTACATAATATAACTTGAAGGCAACAGGCCTGCCCCTTTATGCTTCAAGGAAACCAGGTAAGTAGAAGAGATAGTGAGGCTGATCCTTAGGATGATTCCTTCCAGCAGTACAACAGCTGGCTAAGAAGAGGCTAGTGATTAAAATACATAATTCCATTAGTAAAAGAGCAACCTGTTTCTACATTGCTCAACTGGACAGCTGCAAGTCTTCCACAGCTCCCCTGACCTCTGTGCCCCATGTCCCCACTTGAGCTTTTATTGGCTAGTCACATTAACTGTAATTTTCTGCTCTGGAAAGTGTTTACATCTAAATAAACCAGGAAGAAATTTTAAAAAATGGAAAGACTTAAGGGGAAAAAAGGGGAAAGGATGGAAAGTTATTTTAAAACACACAACTTAAACTGGAATGGATTCTAGGATCTGATCTTGGCTACGGGAACCCTGGCAAAGCATGAAGCTGGCAGCTAATGCTAATCAGTTTGCCACTGTCTTCAGATTTAATGCAATATTTGGCTCAGACATTTAAAAAAATCCCCTATTCCAGCTAAAATATTTACACAGTCCTATGTGTCTCACTTAATGCGTGTTAAGCAATCGTCTTTTAAAACTCCACAGACACTTATAAATCTGTCGGGAGAATTGTGGCCTGTAAACAAGGCTTCATATAAGGAAGGTTGAACTGTCAATTTGTTGGGAGTTGGGATTTCTTGGATTGTGTTTGAAAATAAAGTTAAAATCAGAAATAGGAGTGGGTAACTAACTGGCCAATAGTGTGACTGGTGGGGCTGCTAGTGGTATTAATGATTAACGGGAAGCCTCCAGACACTGACCTCAGCTATTTAAAGCCCTGTTCTCCTGTAAACCTGTCATTGATCCTACCTCTCCACTGAGTTATGGCACAGGGAAAGTTACTGGTCCAGCAACCCCCAGTAGCCTGCATGCCAGGCCCTGGCTAGAGAAGGTGAGCTGAAGTCTCTAACAGGAGGCTATTATATGAGTACAGTGATGTGAGTGTGTATTAGAAAGGACTGAGGGACTCTTAGGAGAAAAGGGAGTTCTGGGTAGGGGTGATATGGCAAAGTACAAGACAGATGAAATGGTGCCAAATTATCAGTGCCCCCTGGGAGAGACTAGGTCTAAGAGACTCTGAAATGTCCATCATACTCCCTAAGATCTTTCGTTCCGGTGTTGATGAGCCTACATGATAAGACTTAAAGACAAGGGGGGCTGATCTAAGCTATCTCCTGCTGGTCTGGGAAATACCAGGAACTAGTTCCAGTCTTTAGGATGTTAGTTGTGATGGAACTTTAAGCAAATCATTCAGTTATTTAATTGTTCCCATTAGATTAGCTGTCTCTTAATTTTTAGTCCTTGTCATCAACTTCAGCATCTTGATTATGATTCATAATTAATTTCAAAATAATTTAAGGAAGAAAACTAAAAAAAAAACTCAATCATAGGTAAAGCACTCAATTTTGGGGTAAGAATAAGAACTGAGGAGGAGGTGTCTCCTGAATTGAGAAAAAAAATGAACTATTTGTAATTCCAGGTATAGTACCTTAAAAAACAGGAGGTACAAATATTTGCTGATTCTCTTGAGAGTATCACCAATAGGAAGAACTTTGCAAATGTTTTGCAGAACAGCTGGAGGCCAAATCCTGCTCACCTTTCCAATCCTACCAGAGAAATGTGCAAGTGTAATCACTGTTCCCAGAGATAGTCAGATTTCTCTTACTGGCAGAAGGGAAATCAGAACATTAAGTAGGAATACATTTCTTCTCAAGAAAATGAAGGTAATATTTGCTCTTAAAATGTGTTTATAAATACCTTGATATTTTAGTGAGTTTATTTAAAATTAGCAGCTAACTCAAAGCTTTGAATAAATATTTGCTGAACAAATAAACTGATTGAAAAGGTCGAACAAGGTACTCTGAGTATTTTGGAGATTATTTTGATACCTGGAGATTAGACGGTGTTTAAAAGAAAACAGTTTAAAAATGTAGTCAAATGAACAGTTTTAGTACACTAATCATTATGGTTTCAATTCTTGGGGTTCCCTCTTTTTATAAGTTATAGCACAAATAAAGTTACTAGTCTAGCAGCGCCTGGTCATTCACACTGAGTCAGATGCACTGCATTTTATCTCTGTATCCAATAATTCATTGAAAACTATATTAAATTTTCAATCTGTATGATTGAAAACAAATGGTTTTCAATGGCCAAAAGTGTCTTGGACCTTTGCCTGCTGTATACATGTTGTTTCATTTTACTTTGCATGAGAATCATGAGTTGGATTCTACTATTACCTTTATTTTCAAGTGAGGATGAGTAAAGTCACACAGATATTAAGTGACTGAGACAGAATCTGAGCTCAGGGATGTCAGATCTATTAGCCTTATGCCAATCCTGCTTTCTACCATTGAATGGGAATTTCAAGAAACAATGTAGATTATCTTTGAAAGTACATTGCAAAAGTAATGGAACAAGGCGAACCTAAGCTGAAAGTCTTTAAGTGTTACCACTGAGTCCTCTTCATTTTAAATGGGGAAACAAAAGATCAGGTGAGGTCAGGTAAAGTTAAGGCTATTAAAAGGACGACTTCATAACAACATGGATGTATTTAGAAGAAATCATATTAGCAGAAACAAGCCATACAGAAAAAGGCAGAAACCAAATGGTTTCACTAATATATGGGATATAGTGAAAAAAAAATAAACAAAAGCCTTGAGGAAAGTCAAAACAAGCTAAGCACCAAAATGAAGCGCACAACTATGAGCAGGAGGGAAAGGGGGGGGAAGGGAAGGGGGGGAAATCCTTGAGATTACAATGTTGTGAAAGTTATATATAAATAAATTAAAAAAAAAAAAGGCGTATCAGAGAACTAAAGCAGGGCCGTAGATTCCCAGATAGGTAACTCATCTTTCTGTGGGTCTCTAAATAGCAGAGTCATAATCCATGATCCCTGTACATCTAAGAGACAGTAAAACCAAAAAATCTGGGAAGATATTTGGGAAAGATAAGAGACACTGGCAAAATCTACAATCCCCTTTGCTAGTGTTAATGAAATCTCCCTGTAACTTCACTCAACTGGCTGTCTGACATAAAAATAATCCATTTGTGGATTGTGACTGTTCAACAGAGTCCAAGAAACACAATTTACTTGGGTAGGAAAATATTTTGATATTCATAAAACCACCTACAAAATCTATATCTGTGAAGAAAATGTTTTGACCTGACATAAGCTTATGGTAGTATAGCTTTAGCACCTTCTTAGCAATTAGAAAACCCAAATATAAGCCCACCTTGTCATTCTGGCATGCTGTCTTTTATCTTGGGGATTAGTTTTCTCTGCTTCAGGCCAGGTCAACCCATTTCCAACTTCCAAAGCTGAAACCCTATCTACTGTATTACTAAAATAATCATGTTAATGCTATTTTCTTTATTTAAGTGTTAAACATATAAAAAATACTCCATTAATAGACTTGCTGAATCAGTGCTACTTTCAGTCTTCCTATCTGACCCCTAAGGCATATAGAAAGCTTGCAACTGGAAGGCTACTCCTAGGGCAATTCTTCCTACTGCTTGGTAGAACCCTTATTAAGAGCATTGCACTGTTTCCAAGCCTGTTTATACCAGTTATTCTTTTTAATGCAATTACATATTTTAATTCTCTGAAGTCAAACAATAGCAGTATGATATGAAAAAAACCACTGTTTCTATAAACAGATACAGGAAAGGCTAAAACATGCCTGCTAAACATAGGTGTGAGAGGTCAACAGAGCCTGACCTGATATCAACTAAATGCATTATGACACTCAGGGTTGGATCCTGGAGCAAAAAAGAGGATTATTAGTGAAAAAATGGGTGAAATCCAAACAAATAATAAAGTTTAGAGTCAGTTCCTTAGTTTTAATGAATGTATCACAACAGTGTAAGTTCTTAACTGGATAAGGGCTACAGGGGAATTCTTTATGGTCTCTTGGCAACATTTTTTATAAATCTAAACTTATTTCACACTAAAATTTAAAAGTTCATTTCATGAAAGTTAAAGCAGAACAACTTAAAAAGACTGAGGATTATTTTAAATAACTAGAAAAGGTGTGTGGTGATATTTGTAAGAACTATGACTCCACTTAAGAAAATATAAAAGGGGAGTGAATTTAAGCAGAGGTCATCAAGACAGCCTCTTGCTTTTCTTCAAGAGGAACAAACAGTAATTAACACTTGCTCCAGAAGGACACAACACTGGGAATCCTTTCACGCAGGGTGAGATTGAAGCATTCTGTCCACCTCAGAGACCAACACCGAATTGCACTGGAGGAAAACAGAAGGGACTGACTCTTCATTGAACAGAAGGGGATGGAAAAAAACCACTGAAGGACTGTGTTCCAGGGTGGGGACACAGAAGGCAGGGCCACCAGCTCAGCCAGGAAGCCTGGAGAAGGGAGAGCAGTCAAGATGTGGATACAACTGCTTGTGCCCTTGATACCCATATGGCGGATCTGTGTGTTCTACTCAGGCTGGGACCCTAGTAAAGAAGTCAGTAGAGAAGACACACTAGAGTACATATACCCTCCTATACACCATGGAACTGTGAAGTGCACTTGTGAAGTGCACAGAAAGTAATAGATGGTTGAGTATCAGATATGGTACTCAAGTCAGATAATGGTACTCAAGAGGAGGCATATTGGCAGTGTCACAAATATGAACCAACATTCCCTCACTCCCAGTATATTTGTGACAGCACCTGGATTCACAATCCCTACTCAGGTTCTTCCTCAACTCGCAACTGTAAATACAGGCCAAATATAGTCACAGAAGCCAACAAAATAAAGTAAAATAAAGCCACAGTGCCACCTGCTGGAAAAGTAAAAGGTGCTGTTTCAGATTTAACAAAAAAGTGATTAAAAGTAGCAAAATGGGCGGAGACAAAAATAAAGCACATAGTCAATTGAGTTCTTAAGGGAATATGACAGTACAAACAGAACAACTCTCTAGAATTCAACACCAAAACATGGAAGATTACATTACCTTATTATATACAGAATTCAAGATTGGTATAAAAAAGAAACAGGAAAACTCAGAAAGCCAAATCAGAGTGGTATAAGAGAACTCAGGGAATCCAATCAGAAATTCAGAAAAACACTAAGTTCAATAAACAAATTAATAACATAAAGTAAATTAAGAAACAGAAGAAGAAATTGAAGGCTTAAATAAAAACGCAAGAGTTGAGATGTGAAAAACTCAACAAATGAGATCAAGACTGCTAGAGAAAGTTATGAAACAGAATAGACCAAATGGAAGAATGAATCAGTGGGCTTAAAGATAGTAATGTCTTAGTCATTCAGGTGGAAGAAAAAAAGTAAGACATGAAAAAGGAAAAAGCACAACAGGAACTATCAAATTCCATTAGCGAAGGAAACATAAGGATAAAGAATATCTTAGAAGGGGAAACAAAAGAAGAAAATAGAGAGTCTATTTTAATAACAGTGGAAAATTTCCCAAACCTTGGGAAAGAGCTAAATATGTAAGTACACAAAGAGAACACCTAGTTATCTAAATGTAAAGAGACTTACACTAAGACACATAGTAGTGAAACTATCAAGCATTCAAGATAAAGAAAGAATACTGAAGACTGTCAAGAGAAAAAAAGTAGTAACTTGTAAGTGGAATCCCTTCAGGTTTTCATCAAATGTCTCAGCAGAAACTCTATAGATCCAAAAAAGAATGAAATGATGTATTTAAAACACACAAAGATGAAAAACTATCAGTCAAAAACAGTATACTACAAGACTCTCTTTTAGAAATGAGCAATAAATGAAAACCCTCTTAGACAAAAGCTGAAGGGTTTTGCCAAAAATACACTTACAAGAATTGTTGAAGGGTGCATCCCTATATAAACTGAAAAAAAGAAAATCCACAAAAAAAATTCAACAAGGAAATAGAACCATACAAAGGAAAACAAAATGAAAACAGCAAGTTCACATTTATGAATGATGTAAACTCATCAAGAAATAGGTACAGAGTGGTAGGATGGATTAAAAAAGCAAAACCTAACTATATGTTTCATACAATACATTGATTTAAGCCATAAAAGGAAACATAAATTTAAAGTGAAGGCATAGAAATTGGTAATGCAATGAAAAATTAAAAAGGCAGATAAAATGTCAGATAAAATAAATTTTAATCCATAAAAAAGATAGCAAAAAATAAAGATGGACATTAAATAAAAATTAAGGAAACAATACAAGAGGAAGGCATAAGAATTAGAACATACTAATTTGATAGTGACATAGCAGTATCAAAATATAAAAAGCAAATATTAATTGACCCAAAGAAAGAGACTGATAGGAACATGATGATAGTAGGGGACATTAACATCCCATTCCTGGGAATGGACACATTATCTAGAAAGAAAATCACCATGGAAACAATGGCCTAATGATGAATTTAATAGCGATTTATAGAAAATTCCAACATAAAGTAACAATACATTCTTCTCAAGTGCTCAAAGAATATTCTCAAGGAGAGATCATATATTGGGATATGAAATACTAATAAATTTAAGAAGACTGAGATCATATTGAGCATCTTTCCACAGTGGTGTGAAACTAGAAATCAACCAAAGAAAGAAAGGGAGGAAAACCACATATTATGGACAATAGGTAATGTGGTACTAAAAAACTATAGGTAAATGATGAAATGAAAAATATCTGGAGATAAATGAAAATGAAAACCTGACAGAACCTTTGGGATGAAGCAAAACTAGTAGTGAGAGGGAACTTTATAGCAGTAAAGACCTACCTCAGGAAAAAAGAAGAATCACACACACACACACACACACACACACACACACACACACACACACACACACACCCGGAAGAATGAAAATTAAGAGGTTAAATGAACAAAACAGAGATCAAAAAGACAAGCCGAAAAGACCAATAAAACCAAGGGTAGGTCTTTTTGAAAAGATTGAAAATAGACAAACCTTTATCCAGACTCAGAAGGAAGAAAGTAAACACAAATAAAATCAGAAATGAAGAAGAGATTATAACAGGTATTACATAAAATAGAGAGGACCATCAAAAATTACTATGAACAGCATTATTATTATCATATGGCAGCAAATTGGACAGCCTAGAAGGAAGGAACAAATTCTTAGGAACAATCAGCATTCCAAGACTGAATCAGGAAGAAAGAGATACAAGTTAAGGATCAGATGGTCTCATGAGTAAATTTCACTAAATATTTAAAGAAGAATTAAGAATTATTCTTCTATAAAACTGAAAAGGAAGGAAAACTTTCAAACACATTTTATGAGACCAACATTATCCTGCTTTAAAAACCAGACAAGAACATTACACAAAAAGTAAACTACAGACTAATATCTCTTATGAACACAGATGCAAAGATCTTCAACAAAATACCAGCAAATTTAATTAAATAATACATTAAGAGAATCATATGTATAATCACATGGTATTTATTCCAGGGATATAAAAGTGGTTCAAGCATGTACACATCAATGAATGTGATATAACAAATCAACAGAAGGAAAGACAAATAAGATCAAGTCAAGAGATGTAGGAAAAGCATCTGACAAGATTCTACATTCTTTTATGATTAAAAAAAAACTCAATAAAATGTGTATGGAAGGAATGCACTTTAACGTAATAAAGGCCATATATGTTAAACACAAGAACGAACTTCGATTCAACGACAAAATCCTGAAAACTTTTCTAAGAGCAGGAACAAGACAAGAATGTCCCAAATCATCACATCAACATAGTATTAGAAGTCCTAGCAAAAAATAATTAGACAAGAAAAGGATATAAAAGGTATCCAAATTGGAAAGAAAGAAGAATGACTATCACTGTTTGCAGATACATGAATATACATAGAAAGCTCCAAAGATTACATAAAAACCTATTAGATATAATAAATGCAGCAAAGTAAATAAATTAAGAAAACAAAAAAAATTGCAGCACAGTGTCAGGCTACAAAATTAATATAAAAATTTGCTGCATTTCTAGTATGTAAATAATGAAATAACAAAAAGAGAAACAGGGAAAACAATACCATTTATAATCACATTAAAAAAGTAAACACCCTGGATTAATTTAACCAAAATGAAAGACCTGTACACTGAAAATCATAAGACATTGTTGAAAGAAATAGAAGACACAGAGATAGAAAGATATTGGTGCTCACAGAGTGAAAGGATCATTTAATGTTCATTTAGTGTCTTTAAAATGGTTCTATTATCTAATATAATGCAACCCCTATCAAAATCCCAAAGGCATTCTTTATAGAAATAGAACAAAAGTAATGAACTCATTTAGAATTACAAAGACCTGGAAAAGTAAAAACACTCTTGAGAAAACAGAACAAAAATTCTGCTTGCTGATTTGAAAGTATATTGCAAAGTGATAGTAATTAAAAGTTTGATATTGGAATAAACACACAAACACACAAATTGATCGAACAAAATTGAGAACTCAGAATCAAAACCCTACACATACACATAACTAATCTACAACATAGGAACCAGAATCTTACAATGGAGAAACAAATGTCTCTTCGATAAACAGTGTTGGAAAAACTGGACAACCACATGCAAAGGAATCAAACTAGATCATTGTCTATCACCATACATATGAATTAATTTAAAACTCGGATGTGGACCTAAAAACATAGATTTCCTTAGAAATCAGTTTTAGAGATGTATTTGGAAAGTAAGTTTCCACAAAAGCAAAAACAAATGCAGCTAGATAAAACTAAAAATATTTGCACAGAAAAGTAAACATGAATCAAAATGAAAAGACATTCTACTTAATGAGAGAACATATTTACAAATTACACATCTGACAAGGAGTTAATATCCCAAATATATAAAGAATTCATAAAACAAAAAAACCCAATTAAAAAATTGGCAGAGGCTCTTAAAGGATACTTTTCCAGAAGAGATAGAGATGACCAATAGGCACATAAAGAGATATTCATCACTTATTATTAAGGAAATGTAAATCAAAACAGCATTGAGACATTTCCTCATACCTGAGACAATGGCTATTAACCAAAAAACAAGAACTAACAAGTATTAGAGGGTAGAGAGAATGGAGTTCATGTCACTTTGTTAGAAATGCAAATTGATATAGCCATTATGTAATGCATAATTTTTAAATTATGCAAATAGTTAAAAATAGAAAATTCATATGCTCTGGTTATCTCATTTATGGGTATTTACTCAAAAAAAGTGAAAAAAAAATTCAAGGAGATCTATGCACCCTCATGTTCACTGCAGTATTATTTATAATAACCAAGAACTGGAAACACACTAAGTGATCATCTACTGATGAATAAACGAAGATGTGGAATGCATCAGCCATACTGTAATATGAAAGTCTTCCATTTGCAATAACATGGATGAATGTAGAGATCACGCTTAGTGAAAAAAAGCAGATGGACAAAGATAAATATATACTTTTACTCATAAATGGTATACAGAGAAAATAAACAAATGAATTTAAAAATAAATAAAAATAGACTTTTAGATTATAAGACTAATTGGTGGTTACCAGAAGAGCAGGGTAGGTAAGTGAGAAAAAGGGGAAAGCTCTATAATTAAGTGGAGAAGTAGACTTTACCTTAGTATAAACAAATGCTGATTTTCCATGAGGCACACTTGAAATTTATATAATGCTGAAGGCAATGTTACTTCAGTTAAATTAAAAAATATATATAGTAGAATAAAAAACATACTTATAAATAAAATAGTTAAAATTTTAATTATACAAAGGTAAAATAATAGGCGAGATATTATAAATGTAGACTATGTAGAGTAGACCCACAAAACTTCCTTCAACAGATGCAGTTCAAGAGTTCAAGAAGAGGTCTCAGCCCTACATCAAGACAGACAAACCAAAAAAGAAAACGATGCTATATTTATTTTGTTTAAAAGTTAAGAGCTACCAGGATCATTTTTCTAAGTTTTCTGATTTGGGTCAATGGTTTTTCATTAACCAGTCACACTGGATAAGAGTTCAACTCTGTAAAGATTATGTCAAGATAGTATCAAGGCTAGACATTTTGAGGCATGGATTAATATAAAGGTAGATACTAAAGAGTCATTTAGAAAGAGAATATCTGAGATCTATATCAGATATAATTTTATAGTTGACTTTTAAATCCTATAAATTAGCGGAATTTGGGGGACTTTTAGCTGTTCCAATTGGCTAAGTCTTGGGAAGAGTCCAAGAACATGTACTGAATAAGAACTGTAGAATACACTGGGATACTACAGTAATATTAAAATCCTTAGAAACTCAGAGTTGGTTGTACTTTCAAGATTATCTAGCACCATCAGTCTTTGCAAAGGTACCTATTATGTACCATCTACCACAAAGCATTCTGACAACAGAAGTGGGTGAGGAACCCACTGCCTCTGTAGGCTATTAGTTCTCCCTTGGACAACTTTACAATTAGTGTCCCTAAAACATCTATCTATTTATACTCATTTAACATCTTTGCCCATAAAAAATAATTTAATTTCTCTCTAGAAGCAAGGGCAAAAATGATTTGAAGATGATTTTTTTCTTATTTTTTTTTAATCTGTCCATCCATTCATGCACGCAACAAATAATTACTGGATAACAACTGTGTAACAGGTACTGAATGACAGAGTAAATATTAAAAAGGTAAATAGTAAAAAGGTATACTAGATTCCTGTCTTCAGGGAGCAGGGATGGGGAAAGGGAAGGAAAGGGAAGAGTAAAAGTCCACAAATAAATGAAAAGTAACAGCAAAACCAAAATGGGGGAGTGTAATTGAGAATGACTGAAATCTGGGTACTCAGAGAAGACCCAAGACATAAAAAAATCTAGAAGGAAAGTATCCCAAGCAGAGGCCGTAGTTTCCAAGATACTAAGGCAGGAACAAGCTCTCCTTGGGCTGAAACACAAGGAAGGCCTGTTGGCTGGGGTTTAGTGTATGGGAAGAAGAGGGTGGCTTCCATGGGTTAGGAAAGGTAGAAATGGTCAAACCACAAAGACACTTGTAAGGTACAGCTACAGGTTCAGAGACTGAATTTGATTCCAAGAGTAATGAATATGAAACAAAGTGATATAACCTGTCTGGATTAAAGGGAGGATAAGAGTGGAGGCAGGGAAACTATGAGGAATCTATTGAGAGAGGAGGTTATGATTTTCAGGTAAATGTGGACAGCAATGATGTGCCTTGAGAGAGGTATTAAAGGTAGATTCAGCAGAACTTGATGACAAACTGGATGACAGATTGAGGGCACAAAAATAGGTGTTGAATATTTTGTTTATGGTTTGCAAAGGATTTCCTTCATGGAACCTGGTTAAGCCTCTCTAAGGATCCTTGAAGCAGTGATTCCTCCTTTCTCGACAAGGATTCTGAGCTGTGGAGGGATGAGATGTAAAGAAGCGAACCAGCAAGGGCTCAGCTTGTGAGGCAAAGGTTTGAATCTGAGTGTCTTAACTAAGACTTTTCCATGAGTGCAGTCTTTTTTTTTCAGTATTTTATGTTCCTTGTGAAGGAAAACAAAACAAAACAAATTTCACTTGATTTGTTGACTTGTAAATAAAGGGATAGAAATACAGTGCAAATTAAGAGGAAGAAACCAGAGTAACATAACTCATCCTTCCCACCTAGATGTCACAATTGTGGCTTCAAAGGAAAACACAAACTTCTTCCATTAATTAAATGGATGAATCAGGTTTCAGTTTCCGTATCCTCTCTTCTTTCTGTACAACTTGTCTTTGAAGGCGTTCCATTTGGGAAATATGTGACCTTTACCCACCATGCTGCATTTAATTGAATGCTTTGCATCAAAAGTCACTAGGCTGATCAACATTGTATACCCACTGCCTTTCTAAAATATTCACCCTAGTTCCTTATGTCTGTTTTGTTGAAATCATTTTACAAAAATAAATCATATCAAAGTTTTAATTTTATTATTTCTAAAATGTTGCTTGCAAAACTAAATATTTTCAACACCATGGTAACACAGTCAGGGCTCTGGCTAATGTATCCAATATCGTACCAGAGTTCAGACACAGCTAACTACTGCTGCAAACAAATGGGCTGCAAAGGAGGAAAGGGCTAATGAATTAGGCACGGTCAATAATCATTCAAGTCATATCTTCTGGAATTTCCTAAGAGGTGATAAATTAGTCAGATTTGTCCAAAGTCTCAATTACCACCCCCCACCCCTCTTTTCTAAAATACATCAATATACATTGAACAGATTACACTCTGCATGGCTTCTGACTATTTTAAATAACACCTCCTATGCCTTTCTACATACTTCCTCATACTTCTGCTCATCTGATCCTTCTGATGTCCCTTGGAATTGGACAGGGAAGAGAAGGAAGATCAGTTCCATTTTTCCAATTGAAGCTCACAGAGGGTAAGGAACTTGTCAGAGACACATAGCTTGTCATGTGGTTAGTAAGAAATTGAACTACATTTTGAACCTGCATCTCCTAAATCCCAGGCTGATACTAATCTCAACACACCAAGATTTGGCCACTGAAAATGAACTAAACCACCATTTACAAATGCTTTTGTTTACTATTAATTTTGTTTTATTTTTGCACATTTATCAAAGTAATACATCTATGTGGTTAAAAGAATAAATATATTCTATGTTCTCTATGAGTACTCAGCCTTTACGCCACTTTTAACCAATTCTTCCTCCCTGGAGAGAGCGACTTACACCAGTTTTCTCTAATCTTTCCAGCACTTACTTGTGTGTCTCTAATTAGCTTTTATCTGTATTTTCAACTTTTCTCTTTATGTAATAAAAGTGATGTAGCTCCCTTTCAGCCTCCAACACTTGTTATACATAGTGTTCCCTTTAACCCAGTTTACTCCCATCATTCCAATATAGCACTACTGTGACTTGATTAGACTGGTATGCAGTACTGATGCTACTGCGATTTTGCAAAAAAAAACAAAAAACCAAAAAAACAAACCCCTGAGTCAATATATACAAATTCTGATTAACTTACCTTTCCTAAACATTAGTCCACAAATTACCATACCCTCATAAATTTTTCTAATGTGCTATATTTTCTATGTCATCATCTCTAAGTAAACTTTGAACCTGTTGCTAGTTGTGTAAAACACTTGTCAATACACTAATTTATATCAGACACACTAAATTAGATAGTCCCCCCAAATCTTCTCTATGATGCTTTAGCTCATCTAATCTGGAACATTTGCTCACTATGCGTGGCTGCCATCCCGGGTTCTCATCTAACCTAAAGTAGTCCTGAACTCCTCTACTTAATTGGGTTTATTTCCTGCCACCTTTTTCTTTTACTTCGTGGTAAAGCACATCTAGAAGCATCCTGAGGACAGCTTCATGGAACATACGTTTCTTAAACACTTATATGTCTGTTACAAGTGCCAAAATATGGAAACTACCCAAATGTCCCAAAACTGATGAAAGGCTGAAAAAGATGTAGTGTATTTATACAATGGAGTATTTTTCATTAATCAAAGAAGACAAACATGTCATTTGCAGCAACATAGATGGAGCTAGAATGAATCATGTTAGTGGAAATAAGTCAGAAAGAAAAAGAAATAGAGGATGGTCTCACTTATATGATGGATATAGGGAAAACAAACAGATGGATAAGAAAAATTTAAAACTGCCAACAGAACTGAAGCATAGACTAAGAAAGGGGGAGGAGGGAAAAACTGGGGGAGGGATGGGTATTAAGAGATTAAGAGGGTTCATGGGTAATAAGGTGATGGGAGAACTGTGGGGTAGACAATGATGTAATGTGTGTGTGTGTGTGTGCAATCAATAAAAAAATAAAGAACAAACTTACATGTCTGAAACGCCTTTATTTTGCTCTCATATTTGATTGATAATTTTGGTGAATACAAAATTCTGAATTGGGAATAACTTATTTGAATCCATTTTCTAGCTTCTAATGCTACTGTTGAAAACCCTGAAGCCATTTTGCTTCCTGATTCTCTGTAATTTATTTCTATATTGCGTCTCCCCTCCTTTTTCTGAAAGTGCATAAATTAATTTTTTCTTGAATACTCTAAAATATTCTAATAACAGTATGGATCTATTTTATACCATGTGATGGAATTATCTTGGACCTTTTGAATCACAAACTAGTGTCTACAGTTTTGGGAAATGTTCTTGAGTGATCTCATTATTTATGATTACTGTGTATTTACATATAAATTTACATGTGAATTTGTGGTATGGATGAATCTTGTGTAAAAATTGGATTTCTTCTCACCTTTCTGCTGTCCTGGACTAGAATTGTGTTCTTGTTTGCCTAACTCACCATGTGCTCACCTACTTTCTGATCCTCAGATATTTTGTGGTTGTGGTTGTCTCAGTATGTGCCTTTGCGTTTATGTCTTTCAAAAGAACTCTATTCTATTTAGTAATTAACAAGAAGAAATGACATCCATCAGTGTTCAATCTTACATGAGCGTTCAACTGACCATCTTTTCTCGAAGTCCTTCAAAAGCTTTTCAAATTCTTTCGCCCACTTTTTAGAGTCACACTGCTCATGGATTATGCTCAAATTAGTAATTAAAGAAAATATTCACATTCACAATAAGGTTTGGATTTTTTCTTTTCACTTTCACAGTGAGATCTAGTTCTCTTTCAGAAAACAACTTATCCTATTATGGAAAGGAAGTCATTTGAGAATACACTCAGGATTGGTCCTGAGCAAGGAAACAACAGTCTGCTCTGCTATGACTTGACAGGCCTTGGAAAGTTCCTTTTCTTCTCATCCCTGTGAGACTCCCACTGCATATCATTTCCACCAGTGGTAGGGATAACAAGAGTAGAGAGCATATAGGGTACTTAGGGGTGAATTTTTAGTATTATGCTAAAAACCAAGTTGGACTATTTTGTTTATCTTCTGGGTCATGAAGGGATAAAACATTAAGCTAGGTAATGGTGAAACAGAGACATGGAGAGAGAAACCAAGAGACTGACAGAGAAGAGATAAGAGGTTAGAGATTACAACAAGTAGATGAGTGGTCATGAGCAGCAGAGACAATAAGCCTCAATTCAGTCAAATTAGTATCTGTAGCTCCTGTAAGACAATGAAGTGAAGCTGGAGGGGATTATTCTAGCTGAAATAAATCAGAAGGAAAAAGATATATATATCGGGTGGTCTCACTTACATTTGAAATATAGAGAAATATAGAAAAAAGGTTAAGAGAAAGTTAAACTGGCAAGCTGACCAGAAATCTGGGGCTTACATCAAAGTGGGAGAGTAGTTGATACAGAGGAGGGAAGAACACAAGGGAATATGGTGATGGTTGACGGTGATATGGTAAAGGGAGAATGATAGGGACTACAATGATGTAAGAAAAAAATTTAATTAAAAAAAGAAATATATATGTATGTATAGTGACAGATGTTTACTAGACTTGATATAGTGATGATTGTGTAATATGTACAAACAATAAATTATGTTGCACAGGTGAAGGATATAACATGTCATTTGTACTTCAATAAAAATAATTTTTTAAAAAGGGAAAAAAAGAATATGAAGTGGAAATCTTAGTAGGGCTTATTCTTCAACTCGATCATTTTAGATCACATGGTTAGTGCCTCAGAGTGGGCCTGCAAACATTAAAACAATAAAGTTTGGGACAGTACAAAGAGTATAAGCTATGAAATCAGAGACTCCTCCTTTGAATTACAGTTTTGTCATTAGCAGCAAAGTTACTTCAAATTCCTTACTGTTAAAGTGCAGACAATATTGACTTTGAAGTAATTTTAAGAAGTAGAAATGATGTAAGCAAATTATCTGGGATTTAGTAAGTACCCACTAAATAATAACTGTTATTAACAGTGATGGTGGAAAAGTAGTGTGTTATTAACAGTGATGGTGGAAAAGTAGTGTGTTCAAGGGTGTTCCACACCCTTGAACACACTACTTGTATCCACTGTCCACACGTGCAGAGAGGAAAATTTTATCACTGAGCTTATTTAGAAATGCCAGTACATTAGAATAATAAAAGTGAGTCAACTATAGTTGGTTTTATTTTTTCCTTTAAATTCTCTACAGACCTGCCAGATAAAAGACAGGACACCAGGTTAAATTTAAATCAATGTGCACTGCGCAATATTTGAGATATTGCCCGCCCCCCAAAAATAAATTCCTGTTTATCTGAAATTGATATTCAACTGGGCTTCCTGTATTTTATTTACTAACTCTGAAAATGCTAAAGGTTTGCATGCACTATGGGACAGAATGCCCCCATTGCAACCCACCCCCTACTGCAGAGTCAACCCAGATTGTGTCTACTGCCAATTCAAGGAACAGCCATTGCAGATTTTCTTTAAATCACACCCTTGCTAGCTAATGTAATATCAATAGGCAATCACTTTCACTAAAATATCTTTGGGACCCAACAATACTAACTGACTTAGTCAACCAAAGCCCACACTTTTATCTAAGTGGAGGATGGAAACACAGATTTCTGAGCCAACAAGAGCAAACATGGCTGTTAGAAAGCCAGGGTCATAGAGGATGGTGGAGAGGCAAATTTGTATTTATAGAAGTAGGCCATGGAACAGGAAGTGAACCCTTCCTCCTCCCAATGATAAATATTTGGTTATTTATTGATTATCAGCATTCCTCTCATTGTCAACTCTTTATGGCAATCATGCATAGAGGGAAGGCCACCACACACAACCCCAAAACAAAAATGAAAACAATGAAAGTGATCAAGGGCAAGAGGAAATGCAAGTTCTAAGTGATCCTCTAGCCATCCATCTATCACTGGGATAGCAACTCTGTTGCAGAGAACTTCTCTTCCTGATGCCCATCAGGACTCAGTCACAACCCCCCCCCCCCCAGACACCTCCCCTTTCAGCACCTCTTTAACGGTAACTCATAAACGTATTTATCCCAGACTCTTTATTTGTTCATCAACTTAAGTAAGCTGAATAGCAAAGAAGAGGATTCTTTCTGCTTTGCAGGAGAAACAATAGGAAGTCTATTGCTTACCATGTAGTTTCAAAGAGCAAAGTTATTCCAACACTAAATGGTATAGCTGACTAATAGTGATTAATGGTAAAATAATATATTGATTTTTAAAAAATGATAGGTAATCATGAATATCACTCAACCTACCTTGCTGTAATTGAAAGCTGACTATAACTTAGGGTTTTTAATCTAGATTTAATTGTAAAAATCTCATATGCATATCTCAATAGTTAAGCTGTTGTCACCACACCAATAGCTCGGAGTCATGAGAAACTATCATGTAAAAATGCTCTCACATTCTGTTTTTAGATATATATAATCTTTTTTTTCTAATTCTTCCCTTTTTTGGTTGATTACATTGGTACTGACTGTATGCCTCTAAATAATGTGTTAACTTTGGGGGAGTGGACCTAACTGAAGGAATTCAATCCGTCCTCTTCATCTGTAAGATAAGTTGACCGTCATTTAGAAAATCTAACCAGAACCTCAAAAACAAAACCAAAAACCCTCTTATGAATTGTTGCATCTATGTATATTTGAATTTCTACTGCCCTGTAATTTAGATATTGAAGTAGAATGGGCAGATACTAGCCTACAAAACCAGGGTTAGGCTGGAGGACTCTGGATTAATTATTAATACCTTTAAGATAAGGCCACTGGATTGGAAAATGCTAAGAATGTGCTTCAGTGTGAATTTAGGTTAGAGATGTGGCTACTCATCACATTCAAAATGAGCATTTTAACGTTTATTGAATGCCTATACTATGCATTTCATACAGCATCTCAGAGAAAACTTGAAAAGAGCTATTCTTTTAGGATAAGCATTTATAGAGTGATGATAACTATCAAAAAAGTCAACAAGGACTTGCCTTTCTAAAACTGTGTAAATGGATTCCCAAATATTTAAATATATAGTATTAAATATGAAAAGGACATATTAGAGCTATTCTCTCTCTCAGCCTCTCTCTCTCTGCCAAGATTCTCAAACAAGTTTGACTGTCTTACATGGAGGATTAACTACTAATTGCACTATGTAATAACAGGGCTAATGATGCATCATTTTCAAGGCAAGATTTTATACAGCTAGTTGATTAAATAGCCGCCCCTTAATGACTGGGGATACTAACTAATGAGAGCAATTTATTTTTATTCTTAAACTTTTCAAAATATGCTGACTTCACAACACCTATCTCTAAAGTTCCTATCTCATTTTCCAATACAAAGATTCATCAAGCTTTCCTACTTTCATAGGTAGAATGAATTTCTCGTAACAAAACATGACCACAGGCTCATGTCAAACAAACAGGGATTTAAGAGATACTCAGATCATTTTGAGAAACACTAATGTTAATTCATTTTGGTTTTCAGGCATCAAGACATCTGAGAGGATTTGAGCCACTCTCTTTGTTTACATGGATAACAAACTCAGTAAGGATAGTATAGCCAGGAAGCATTAGGGGCCGTATCTTAGGGCAAAGGCCATAATTGCTCATTGAAACTCCTCCTATTAAGGTCACCCAGTAAAAACCATCTAACAACAATTGTGTTATTTATATTAAAAGTTTTAAAAATAATAGCAATACCCCCCCTTCCTCACAAAATGCACCTTCTGCAATGTATTACTAAATATTCAGTTGGAAAGAAAACACAAATGTTTCATGTTTTAAGTTGAGGAGCTGTTTTGAAAAGGGTTAAAGCTTTGTTTTTTCACCACAGGACATCTCAGAGCCTTTGATAAGGTGCTGTACCCTGTGAATCCTATGATGTGACTGCAGTGCAATCCAGATTTGTCTAACAATAGCCACTATCTCAGAGAGCATTAACTGACACTGCATAATTCTAGTGAGGCCACAACGTGGGAAATCCTACATTTATGGCTATGGTGTGTATGAACTGGCCTGAGCAGGAAGTCTAAGCTGCATAGTGTATTACCTTCCCATCGCACCATTACAAATCACCACCAACTGAGGGGGCTGAAACCAAGGTGAGTCTTGTATGTTGGAAGCCAGACACAGGGCACAGAAGGTAGAAGCTCTGCAGACAATCTGTCTGGAAGCTCTGCAGGCAATCTGCTCCCCATCTTTTCCAGTTTTAGAAGTTGTCCATATTCCCTGACTGGTCACTTCCTTCATCTCCCAAGCCAGCAATGCTGTCTCTCCAGAATCACTCCACTCAAAACTTCCTGCTGCCCACAGACAGGGATGGTTTCAGTTTTAAAGATTCATTTTGAAGATTCATATGTGCAGCTGGGCACACTCTCCCCACCACACATTGGCAAAGTCCCTTCTACCCTACCCATAAAGGTCATATACTCACAGATGGCAGAAATGAGGGTTTGGACACCTCTGGGGGCCATTATTCTGTCCAACACATGTGGGTTGGTAAAAATACCTACAGAGTTCTTGCCAGCAGATAATAACCATCAGATAATAATAAAGAAAGCAACCGCTCCTATTCTGAGTTTCCCCCCAAATTATCACATAATATCGCTGTACCAGGGAAATCAAAATTAAGGCCTGATTAAGAGGTACGGAACAGTAAATAAAACAAGGGCTAGGTTCTCAGGCAACAAAAACATGGTTCTGTCTTTACAGTCTAGAGGCTTTCTGGGGATTAGATTCTTTACAACCAGAGCCAGCTAGGCCTTCAACACCAGAATGATTATACAAATCATGCACTTTCCATTAAAAGGCATATTTTCTCAGCTTTACTGAAACTGTCCTTACTAAAGGTCATGCACTTTTCAAGGTTCTGCTACTTGACAGATCTTACTTTCATTAGAGCATCAGAGAATACAATCTGATTTCAAAGCCTAATTCTTAGTTCTAAGCAACTCTGAGCCCCTTTGCCTTTTATGGCCCATCTCTACTGTACTTCTTCCTTGTGTTTCTCACTGATCTCAGGTCTATTGTATGTGGTTATAAAAGGACATGTACATGTGTGTCTGCAATCACACATAGTCCTTCCTATCTGTTATTCTCAACATCGTGAGATGTTACCTTTTAGCTCTGTGTGACAGATGACAGAAGCACCAATTTATACCTTGAAAACCCCTCTTTCTCTTCTGCTCTCTGATCAGATATGGAGACTTCTGGCCTGCGGCACGACATGTCAAGAGTACCTGCCTTAATGTCATTTCTACTTTGAAATTTTGGCTTGGCTGTCACCTGTGCAGTAACTTGGTAAATTACTAAAGTGACAAGAACCATCCCCATGAGACACTGATAATAATATTTGTTTCATAGGGTCATTGAAAGGATTAAAAGAAACAAAATAAGTAAAGTACTTGGTAGGTAATATTGAAGCAGTACATCACAGTGGATGTGCGACATTATCGATTCCTTGGCATGTCTGCCTGCATAGAAATACTACTCAATGTTCTTGTCTCTATGAAAAATGCTTACTGACAACTTTCCCTTACATCAGTGCTATTTATATAACTTACAAAAACTATCATATAATTCACATCCTATTGTTAAGGTGTGGTTCATGCTCTTCAAAACCATTTTCTCCTAAAGGACTGTGTGTGGCTAGAGAACTAAATTCTGAGACTTCTTGAAATTTGCTAATCACATCTGGTTTAGCTTTAGACATTTTCTGGGGTTTTGCCAGCAGTCAGGACATTTTAATGGCTACAATAAACCTCAAAGCCTCATCAAATCTTTGCTGTATGTGTGAAAATTATGTCCTCTTCAATTAAACATTCAATCTAGGCTCACACCAAGGCCTTATGGAAAAGGAGGTGAAACCTGAATGGGAGCATGAGATGAAACGGACCGCCACAACTCTGGCCATTTTGCCAGATGGTATTTAGAAGAAAAAGAAATTCATTAGAGAACCAACAGTCTGTATTTTCTTTAAATATTTACTAGGTACCTTTCATGTGTTAAAAACACTGGCATCTCTAAAGATTAGCAGGGCATTTTTGTTTAAATATTCGATGTGTGTGGGGGAGTCAGTTTCTTCATTGGCCTCTTTGGGACTTCATGTCTTTTGGTGAAGCCCAACACCAAGGAGGAAAATAACAGAGGCACTGCTCTGTTTTCCTTCTTGAGGCAAGGAAGCCCTTGTAGGACTTTAAAGTGGGCTAAGCATGTCAGTTGAGCACTGAGACTTTGGAACAAGACATAGAATCTTCCTGGTAAAAATAAGTAGCATTAAAATTGGGTGCTTGGGGGAACCCCTGCCTTTCTCATCTCCTCATTTCTTTGTCACTTATCACTGAGTGCACAGGATGTGAGGGGGAGGAAGTCAAGCCAGGGTCCCTGATGGAGGCTGTGCTCTGGGAGACAGGAGAAGAGGGAAGATCTACCACAGATCAGGTTTCTGCTCAAAAGATTAAAAGAGGAGGGAAACCAAGAGTTACGGAAGCGGTAAGGAAGGTGCGACCATTCAGGGATGGCCATGGAGTAAACAAAGGAGGATCTGTGTTATTGCTAACCTGCAACCATCCTGAGGACTGACCCGGCCCTAATCCTACCATCATAAAGGGACAAAAGGGGATAGCTTGCTTTGTTTTATTACAACAAATACCGAACTTCTCATCTCAAAGACAAAACTGTCTTTAGAAGATGGGAAAGAATGATCACAAGTTCATATATCATATTGCTGAATGAAGCATCCATCAGGTTGAATTTAAGCTCCCAGCCACATCCACATGTCTCTTTTAAAATAATTTACAAGGTAAAAACATTCACTTTTAATCACTATCCTTATTTAAGCAAGTTTTATGCCCATGGTAAGAACAAATGCATCTCCTTACCACCAGGAACACATCTTTCCCAATTTACTTTTATTTCCAAGTTGTTCTCTGTCTAAGACTTAGGTTTCTGAGCACTGTTTCACAATAAACATTTTTAAAATGTTTATTTTATGTCTTCGTGTAAAAATATTCCTGGTTCAAGCTCTTCATTTCCTCAAGCTCTCCTTTTGGCACTGCAAGCTCCATTTCCACATTAACACGCTCCCTAAATCCTCTGTGGAGCTCTTCAATTGGACTTATACAAGCTCCAAGGCAAGTATTTATATTCCTGGACAAGGAGATGTCTCCACAGTGAAAACACAAGACTTGAGAGATGCCAAAGGAAAATTCCAGGCCTAAAGAGGCATACTTTCACCTTTCAATAAAGCCAAAAAGGGCTTTCAGCATTTTGTTTTGAATAATTAAAAATTTAAATTAAACTAAAGTGTAAATTACACTATGGATCTTGTCATCATGATTACACCCTTATGCATATGCCATATACGTAAGGATGCATATGTGTACGTGAGTTATAAATTACATCATGGTGGCATAGTAAGCTGGCTTAGATGTTACATGAATTCTAATCAGATAGATTTGACCAGTACTCAGCATATTTGCCGGTTCCTGGCTGTGTGGATATAATCTCCATACCCCTTATTTTTCTCATCTGTAAAATGAAGCTATGATAGTTCCTGCTTATTAGAGTTGTTGTCAGAATTATATGAGACTACAGAAAGCATTCAAGAGAGGGTTGTTGCTACCTAAAGTTCCATCTACTATATGTTGGAAAAATATGTCCGTAACAAAATCCAGATATGAGAAACAGATTGACTGACATTCACAGAGAAGGTTGGGAGTACAGTAGCTTCCAACAGTGCACAAGACAGAGAGTTTCAGTGCACTGAACTCTGCACTGATCTATGCCATAAGCAAAACATAAATAATCCTCCATAAATCAATGAAAAAGAAAACTTAGCTATCATCATATCAGAATGGTTCTGTTACCTTCCAGTTGCCTCTTCAGTTTCCGCAAATCTTTTATGAGGTCTTCAAACTTAACTTGGGAGGCCAGGAAGAAATCCTGTGGTTCAGGCAAAGGGAAAACACTCTTTTCAGTTCCTGCCTCCTGAAAGACATGGTAAAACAAAAGAACATTTTACTTCCCAGCAGTCACTTTCAGTTGAAATTCCAAAGCATCTTGTATTGGATGTTCAAATAAGAATCATAGTGATGTTCCCAAATTTGGATTGTTTACTTTGAAGAGTTTTTGTGTCTTCACAGCATTATTTTTGTCATTTTGGCACTGAGGTTGGGTATGGTTGGGGTAAGGTTGTCTTACTTCATGATCAAAGAGAAGATTGTCAGGTATGTCCTGATCCTGGACACTTGGCTCTCTTGGAAAGAGGGTTGGAACACATGAAAGTACTTAAATCGAAAACTCTTTGAGTTTCACCTGGTAGCAATTAGATAACTCATTTTTAGGGTATGTCAATAGGTGTGAATTGGATGGTGGTGAATAAGGCACTGCAATGGAAGAAATAATCACCCTCCCTGATGTCTTTAACCACTTTCCTCTGAAATTTAAGTTGTATGCATGGATGTATGAAGAGAGATCATATTCTTAAATTTGTAAAGATTTTCCAAACACTGTTTAACCTTTGGTTTATTTTTGGAAATATTTACTGAGGCATGGGTGGATATAGTTTTTGACATCCTCCACAACTGTAACCTAAGAGGGAATCTAAGCTGAGAATCATCTTGAGCGGCAAAAGCTCAGGCACATTGAAAGATAAGCTAAACATCCAATCTTTTCCAGTCTAGTTTGCTTGCTCCCTAAGATGCTTAATATAAGCTTTGTGTCGTGCATATCTCGGCAGCCTCCAGTTATTCCTCTCTCTGTACAGGCTATGCTGCCAGCTTGCTTTCACATTCCATCTTTCCTACTGCTATTAGGACTAATTCCAAAATCTGAAACTGCTTTACAAGGCACTTTATGATCTGGCCTCTGTCTATCTCTCTTGACTTATTTCTACCTTTCCCTATATCCAAATCCCCTCCTCCCTCATCACTTTCATAAAGTACTAAAACAATCTCTTGCTGCTAGGCTTTTGTCTATATAATATTATAGTCTCTTTCCAAACCTTCCCCAGAACTTCCACAAATTTCCTTGTTCATAAACACCCTCAATTCTCAGAAGTTATTTCCTCAAAGATTATCCCTAATTTACAGGCTCATTATCATGATCCTTATCAACATTACATTCAAAATTGTCTTGTCAGCTATTTGTCTTCCCAGCAGCCTATCACTCTTTGAAGGCAGGAACTGTGCTGTGCACTGTGTATGGCAAACCACACCAAGCATGTCAATAAACTTTAGGTTGACACCACTGCAGAGAGTCTGCACTATTCTGGGAAGTTTGTGCCTTTCACAGGAGACATCCAACACACACACACGTGTATGTGTGTATATATATGTAAATATATATATTTATACATATATGTATATATATTACATTGTTGTAGACCCTAAGGTTCTTCTACCACCATGTCACCTGTGAACCATCATCTTGATCCCTTGTACTTGATCCCTCCCCTGATTTCACCCTCCTTCTTCCTCCTTTGCTGTATGCTTTAGTTCTGCTATCAGTTTGATAGTTTTAACTTTTTCTTGTTGTTTTGTCAAACTTATATTTTCTTGAGGTTTCTTCTTTTCCTTTAAGATCACTAGCTTAAAACAAAAACAAAAACAAAAACTAATTTCATGGAGGATGCTGGGAGAAAATGGGTTTCCTCCATTATCAAAACAACATTTTGCATGATTAATGTGCTTTTTTAAAAAATCATCCTGTAATTGTTATGCTACTTTGAAAATGACAGAAGCAGGACCCAGTCTAAGTGTTAAGATGTAATAACATCTAAGATGCTTATCCCCAGGCTCCACGGTAATCTGCACTGAAACAACTCCTGTACAATATTTCTAGTTTCCAATACTTTGTAGCAGATTCAGTACTGACTTCATTTTTTAAAGCATAGAAAGAGAAAATGTTGCTAAGTAAAGCCGCCTGGTAGACACTCTTGTGAAAGCTGCTCCATTAGAGTTCAAAAGACATGGCTCTAGACAGAGTTCATTAGGCTTCAGAGACCTAGACTTGCAGCTACAACTAGGGCACTTGGAGCAAAAGTCACCTTTCTTCAGCTAATTGCTCATCACCACTAACCACAAAAATCATCACTTATGCTCCTGGAGGGATGGGAGAGTTTAATGAATCACATAATTCTACACTCCAGTTGAGTGAAACACATTTTGCTCAGTGAAAACTGGGAGGACACCACACACATGTTGAGATCTTGTTTTTCCTAGAGAGGGTCATTCATCCCGTGTCTGAAACTAGTCTTACTGTAAGAATTTCCTCTGTAAAATCACTTCCATTGGGTCAATTCTCTTCCCTGAGAGTCCCATTTCAGGGGCAACTTTCAGTCTTTCTAACACAGTTGAGTCTGACTTGGTTGAGGCAGACATCATGGAGCAAATCTATAAATGCCAGTTAAGAATCATTACCTATCAAGCTTTGTGGGAGCCCATCTCAGAGATGAGAAACTTGTAATATAAATCTTTGCAAGTTGAGCTCTCGGCCCCTGCAGGAGGAACAGATTGGGAGCTGACCAGAATCTTCTGGGGACCCCCTAGGGGGCGTAGCTCTCCGGACCCCAAGTGTGGGAGTGCTGAAGTCATGAACTGCATCTTTATTAAGAAAATATAGGAGCCCCGCCGTCAGATTCTATATTTTAATTAGACTCTCTGTGGAGAATCACTGAGATACTAGAATGAGCCCGAGG